>CATIWF010041740.1:0-24324 GCA_949630135.1 Balakata baccata
TGCAGGAGTGATTCAACTTGCCCAACAAAGTCAACTCTCATTAATTATGCGTTTATTTGCTGCACAACTAATTCCACACATTTCTCTTTTTTTCTACTAACTTGTGTTGCACGAATCATACATTCCGTGATTTTATTTGAATTGTTTTTAAGTCAAGTTTATGGTTTATTAAAATTTTCAATTGATTTGAATTTTGTGGAGTACAATTCGAGTAGCTAGATATTTATTGAGTCAAATTTGTAACAACTAAATCAAATTTGAAATGAGTTTGAGATTCAAGTTTTTTAATTAAGTCAAAATTAAATCTGGATTAACTCAATTCAATTACATCCATATCCGTGAGGCTATTAGGCCCTTTTGAATGATGAACACCGGTCGGATCAAGGGAGTTTGGGTTTGGGTTGGAGTGGATCAAGGGAGTTTGAGTTTGGGTTGGAGTGATTTTGGTTTTTGAAGTTATTTTTTTTTAACATTTCATGTATTGAATAAGTAAAATATTATATGTGAATAAGTTGATATTGAATAATACAATTATTTTAAAGTTTTTATTGAAGTATTTTACAGGTCTTAAAAAGTTACATCCGGCGTAAATAAAATTAATTTTAAATTTATTAACATATAAACTAAAATTTGTAAAAAAACTATTATTGAAATTGTACTTTAACATAAAACCGTAGGCCGTGGCCAAGGTCATATCCACGGAGTCTTAATCAAACCTCAAAAAAAAAAAAAAAAAAAAAGCCCACAGCCCCACGTTTTCCTGTGACTATAAAGAAAGGCCACTTACAAAAACTCAAAATTACAGCGACGGCCATGTCAAACCATCACAACCTCCGCCTAAAACAGCTAACGCTAAACGAAAACACCGATACCGATTCAAACACAGCAGAATTGGAGCCGCCGCCGAGTCTAGATGGAGTAGAAGAGATTCTTGGTTATAAGTTTAATACCAAGAGCTTATTAGAAGAGGCTTTTACAGATTGTTCGTATACAGAAAAATGCTTCTCCTATGAAAGGTTAGAGCATGTAGGAGATTCAGTGCTTAATTTGCTATTTACAAAGGAACACTACTTCAAGTATCCAGATTTGCCTCCCGGTGCTCTCACACGACTCCGCGCTGCCAATGTCGACACCGAAAAGCTCGCACGTGTCGCCATCAAGCACGGCTTGCATCGGTTTTTGCGCCACAGGAAACCCCTTCTTGAGGAACAAGTAAGCAATTATCTGATACACATCCTTTAAATTTTTTCAATTGTTTGTTTTGGTTTGGTTGCTAGCTCTGTGGATTTGGTACCAATTTTCCCATAACGAATCACCGGGGAAAAAAATAAAATCATATTAATAATAATAATATCTTTCATTATTTATCAGTTATTTTTTATATATGTAATTGATTAAATAGTATTCATAATTTTGCTGAATCCGATAACAGAATTTGCACTTTGGGAATTCAATTATGAGTTTCTTTTAATTCAAATTTCATGATTTGTTAATTCTGCTTAGTATATATGTTCAGTCAACTTGAGGAAATTTCTATGCTACACAGCATCATAAAGATTAATAAAAAGGGTTGATTTGTTTAGCTTGTTGGACCATCTGCCCTTGGTTATTAATTAATGACTTGTTGATTTGGTGTTAATTTGACATGTTCATATAGTAATTAATTAATTAATTAATTAATACAGATTCGAGAATTCTCAGAAGCAATCTTGGACTTTCCTTTGCACTCAAATGGATTAGTTGACGTGCCAAAGGTCCTCGCTGACATTGTTGAATCGGCTATTGGGGCTGTTTTCATTGACTGTAATTCTTCTATTGACACCGTTTGGAAGGTACGTAACTGGCACTTAATTTTCTTTTTATATTTTTAATTTTTGGTTAATTTAGTTAGGTTAATTTGATAAGTATAGAAAAATATTATCCAACTTAACCGAATTTACTTAATTTCCTTCTTTTTTTGCTTGCTTTTCTGAGGAGATTAACTTCCTAAGAATATGAATTTTTTTCCTAATAAAATTAATTTTCTATTTCTTTTTTCCATTGACATTAATTTACATTTAAAGATTATTTAAAAAAAAATTTGAGTAACAAACCGCAGCATTCTAAAAATAAAATAAATCAAATTGATTAAAGCCGAATCATTTAATATTTTACAGTTAAATTGGTTTGATTAAAATATAAAATTTTTTCAGTACATGGCAGTATGAAATTTTAATGTACTTTTGATTTTTTGGATACATCCTGTATAGATTAGGTATAGAATTCAAAATGTTTCATTTTTGTAATGATTAATTCATAATTAGTGCGTCAATTAGTTTACTTTCTTTCTTTTTCCTCATTTCAGTTATATTTTGGTATAATTCTCTAAATAAATAAATAATGTGACAGTCATGTATTGATATGAGAATGATTTTATTTAATTAAATAATGGTTGGGTTTAATTAATTAGGTGTTCAAGGATTTGTTGGAACCAATAATTAGTAGAGAAACGTTAAAGATACATCCGGTGACACAACTGTATGAAATATGTCAAAAGAGAAATTTGAAAGTAACATTCGTGGATTTGTGGAGAGAGAGCATGGCTTTTGATGTGTTGATAGATGATAAGCTCGTGGGAAGAGGAACCTATGCACTCAAGAAAGAAATTGCTCACAACAGAGCAGCAAAGGATGCTCTTGACAACATTGGAAGAATCTTGGGTCACAAAGATTCAACTGACGAATGATTCTTGAATATTCTATTCCATCACCTTAGAATTACTCTTAATTAATTACTCATGTATATGTCCAATTGTAGATGCTACTGCTGTTATAGTTCACTTCACCATTTTCATTTTTTCCTTTTTCCTTGTTTGTTTTGAATGTAAATTGAAGTTGAAGATCTTTAACGTCATTTGTTTATTTGTGGCCAAATTGTCATATTCTTCATAAATAATGTAATCCACCAAATTCTCTTACTTCGTATTGTAACATTTATATTAAGGATTTCTTATCGTGTAACTTTGTTTCATTAAACTCTCAAAAAGTGCCCATATGTCCATAATAATAATATGAAGATTTGATAAGTATAATTAGGGTTTAAAAATATTTTTTCTCCAATATTTTTGGTGAAATAACATTAATAAAATCTGAAAGTTACGAGCATTCTTTCATCTATTAATTAGAATATGGTGCTCTCTTTATTCAATTAAGAATTTCTTAACGAAATTTCAATTGTTATGTGTTGGATCCTGATGCATGTAGTATTACGGATCAAGCTCATCACATATCACATATGTAAGAGGTAGTGATGATTTTATAAATAAATCAAACTTATAAAACTATCAATCATACGATGATATTTTTGTAAATATTCATCATCAATTATTAAATAAAAGTTCATTAGTTTATTAAAAAATATTAATTAGTTTATTTAAAAATATTCATTAAAAATAAAGTAAAAGTCCTTTAGTTTATTGAGAATGTTCATTACAAATAAACTGAAAAAATGTTCATTACGAATGAATTAAATGTTTATTAGTTTATTGAAAAATGTTCATTAAATCATTAAAAAAGGTTCATTGCGAATAAAATAAAATTTTATTAGTTTATTAAGAATATTCATTATGAATAAACTGAAAACATTCATTACGAATAAACTAAATGTTCATTAATTTATTAAAAAAAGTTATTACAAATAAAGTAAATAAATTGAAAAGGTTTATAATAAATGAACGAAAAATTCATTAGTTTATTGAAAAATATTCATTAGTTTATTAATAAAGATTCATTTTTTATATTAATACTGGTTCATTTTATTTTTTTTACTCAATTTAATAGAAATTTTTTGTGTTTTGATTTGTACGTATAAATTCATTGAATTATCTTTAAAAAAATTCAAAATATAACAAAAAAAATTGTGACAAAACGCATTGAAAAAATAATAAATCCAAATAAATAGCAAAATAAAAATGAAAAAAAAATATAAAACAAATGTTAATTTTGTTTTAAAATAAAATTAACATTTATCAATAAAATAATAGATTTTTTTTAATAACTAATGAACCCATATCAATAAATAAATTTATATAAATTTATTTTATTTACAGAATTGTCACTATATTTTTATTATTTATCTCACATTTATTTAGTCCATAATACTCTATGTACCAAAGTCCACGGTATAATTTTGGGACGAAATTTTAGTTGGGGCCATTTGTGGGCTAGTAGGCCAGACTCCCCGGCAGAGAAAGGCCCAGATCCTTCTGGAATTTAACAATCCAAACATCGAGTGGAATTCCTATTTCCAGGGGATTCTTATTCCGCAAGACAAATTCATTTTCTTCAACTTTATTCATCTACCGACCAATCGAACAGACTTATAAATGCAGATTGATCATAGATACTGAGTTCTCGTTCTGGGAAAAAGAAGAGTTTCATATACAGATTGACGAAAAAGTATGGATTTTGAGCTCAGGAGAGCGAGAGAGAAGCTGGAGAGAGAGCAAAAAGACAGAAAAGAGAGAGCAAGATTGAAGCTTGAAAGAGAGAAAAAGGCAAAAGAGGAAGCTAAGAAGCAAAGAGAGGCCATTGAAGCGGTACAGAGATCTCGTAGGCTCGACGTTATTGAAGCCCAGCTCAAGGTCTGTCTCCCATTTACTCATCTTCTCTGAATGATCGAAAGTTCTATTTTATTTTATTTCATTTGCTTTATACTCTATCAATTATCTTTAGATTTAAATTTAAATTTTTTTCTCTTTTTCTATTTGGATATGACGTTGTGAACTTATGATTCTTCTGATTTGGGTTTGGTCATAATCAAATTTAGGTTATTGTGTTAATTTTCTAATTTATCTGATATTGTTGGGGATATATGTGTTCGTCACGTTTGATTTTTGAACCTATATGTGGAACATAAATCAATTGTGTGCAGTGGTGAATAAGCATCATTCCCATTTCGTTGTGGAAATGCTTCTTTATATATATATATATATATATATATATATATTTTTTTTTTTTTTTTTTTTTTTTTGGGCCGCTTAGTTCCAAGCAAAATTTTTACTTGCCAAGTGGTTATCATAATCTGATTTCTTGTAATTGATTTTTAACCGAAAACTTTTGCAGTAAAGAACTGAGAAAGATGGGATAAGAATTGGAAAGAAAAGAGAAATTAATGTTTCTGAAAATTAGAAGCAGAAAACTGAAGGCCATAAGTTTTACCCTCGTAGGACAAGATTTTGAACATTGCTTTATTCGTTTCTGCATCCCCCCAGTCAAACATCAGATGTAGAGGAATTTTCCTTTCCATTACTAACTTCCCTCATGTTATAGTATATGTTTTACAGTTCTTCCTGGCAATTAGTCTGCTTCATCTAGTTTCAATAATGGAGCGAGGAAATTTAAATTGCTCATTTGAATTGGTATGCCGTTTTTGCCCCATAAATTTTCGAACATGATATGTGTACTTGTTGCTTTTATCTTGATATTTCAATTCAACCCAGCATGGACAAAGTTACAAAATTTGCTGCAGTTGCACCAAAAGTGTGTGGGTGCGTGTGTGTGCTTTTGAACACATGCATCTTACCTTAGAGAGGCTGTGAAATCATGTAAAAAAAGTCTTTGGAGCATTGAACTTAGTGGTATTAGCAATTATGGGGACCGCTCATGAATCAGCCCTTTGGGGATGTATCTTTGCTGGATGCTAGTACTTAATGCAACATAGACAAGCATCATG
This sequence comes from Balakata baccata, assembly GCA_949630135.1. Taxonomy (NCBI): domain Eukaryota; kingdom Viridiplantae; phylum Streptophyta; class Magnoliopsida; order Malpighiales; family Euphorbiaceae; genus Balakata; species Balakata baccata. The sequence continues at coordinate 5,713 of CATIWF010041740.1, forward strand.
TAAAGTGTTTCATGTGTATAGTACAAGAGGTTTCCTTGCTTCGTTTACTGTTCCATTTTTATCTTCAAATCAATTTGAATGTTAATGCTCACATTGGGGATTTTGGTTTTCTATGCAGGCTGACGAGCAAATGCAAGAAAATTTGCTTGCTGGGAGAGGAATTGTGTTTTCTCTTATTTTGGAAGCTGTAGCTTTTCAGGGTAATGGAGACAAGATTAAATTGCCTCCTTCCTGTTTCACAGAATTGTCTGATCAAGGTGCTTTTGACAAGGGACCAATATATTTCCAATTATCAGTAATTCATCAAGAAATACCTACTGAGACAGAGGCCACCAATCCAAAGCAGCAGGCAACCCACTCAGGTGTTCTCGAGTTCACTGCGGCAGAAGGTTCTGTTGCAATTCCTCCTCATGTATGGAATAATCTGTTTCCTCTAGGAGCTCCAGAGGTTCCTTTGGTCAAGATTCGTTATGTCTGGCTGCCTAAAGGAACTTACGCAAAGCTTCAACCTGAGGTTGCTGGCTTTTCAGACATTCCCAATCACAAGGCTGTACTTGAAACAACCCTTCGGCAACATGCCACTCTTTCTCAAGGTGATGTAATTACTGTCAACCATGGGATGCTGACATATAAATTACGGGTTCTAGAGTTGAAACCTTCCCCTAGTGTCTCTGTACTGGAAACAGATATTGAAGTTGATGTAGTTGGTCCCGATTTAGCTTCTGCTTCAGAGAGCACAAATCAGCATGTCTTAAAGCCGCTTACTCTTGGAATGTCAGAGTCTGGAATGGTTGAAGAAGGGAACTATGAGTATTATAAATTTTCTATAGATAATCATGCATGGGAAAAAATTGCTTCTGGGGATGTCACAGTTGAAGTGAAGATAGATGCTGAAACTGGTAGTGGTGATACTGATCTTTACATATCCAAGCATCCTGTCATATTTCCAACTCGACATCAACATGAATGGTCATCTCATGATGTGGGTTCAAAGGTTTTAATTCTCAGCTCTAAGGATGAAAACTTTGGAGTGGGTACCTACTGCATTGGTATATATGGTTTCAAGGGAACAACAAAGTATAAGGCATCAGTGAGTGTTCAAGATAGTAGTAATCTTAAGATGGGTCAGCAAGCTGGATCGTCATCATCCATGGAAGTTGATACTGTAGAGTGTAGGAACTGTAAACATTTCATACCGACTAGGAGTATTGCACTACATGAAGCATATTGTAGTCGACATAATATTGTTTGTCAGCATCCTGATTGTGGTATTGTTCTGAAGATTGAGGAGGCCAAAAACCATATGCACTGTGAAAAATGTGGACAAGCTTTTCAGAAAGAAGAAATGGAGAAGCACATGAAAGTTTTCCATGAACCCCTTCAGTGCTCCTGCGGAGTAGTTCTTGAGAAGGAACAGATGGTAAGCAAGTGAAATCCTTGTTCTTGTTCTTCTAATTCTAAGTTTAGAACCACTTCATTGATGTTAACATTTTATTTCTGCATTTAACCTACCATCAAACATCTTAGAGATTGCTTGTATGTGGGCCCAGTTGGTTGATTATTGCAATAGTCACATTGATCTACTGTGGTTTTGCATTCCAATTAATAAGGCAGCAAGTCCAGTTAGTTGCTTTGCATAATTAAGACCATTGACTAGTTGTTTAGGTAGTTCATGGTATTTAGCATGCTTAAGGTTAATTTTCTATGTTTAAAATGCTTGATCAGATTTTTGACTATTTGAAGTTGCAAGTGATGAGAAATTGCTTTCGGAAAAAAAAAAGGGTAAAAAAGTGATGAGAAATTGCCAGGGACAAGGGTAACTTCTATCCCACTTGTGTTAAGGACTTAAAATGAAACAGGAAGTGTTTGGTAAACAGATTCTCCGAAGTCATTGAAACTGAAACAAATAAGTGTGCATGTCTTTGAATCATTTAGTGAACATCACTAGTAGGTTAGGAACAACATTTTATTATTTATCTGTTTGTCTGTGGGCAGGTGCAACACCAAACTTCAGCTTGTCCCCTACGTTTAATCACATGCCGGTTCTGCGGGGACATGGTTCAGGCTGGGAGTTCAGCTATGGATGTGCGGGACCGATTAAGAGGCTTATCAGAGCATGAGAGTGTGTGCGGGTCTAGAACAGCTCCATGCGACTCTTGTGGAAGATCTGTGATGTTGAAAGAGATGGACATCCATCAAATTGCTGTTCATCAGAAAAGTTAAAAGCCAAGAACCTAGTTATACAGGCAAGAAAAAGTAAAGGGGGACTGGCCATGTGATCATGTGGTGTGGAAGCAGGAACTGGCATTCAATTGTTGATCTGACTCTGAGGCAGACCTTGTTGTTCTATGGCAGTTGTTTATAGTTACTAATATTCAAAATTCCCTCTTGTCCATATGAAAAGGCCAGAAGAGAAGGATAAAAATATTGTTGTATCATGTGATGGTTGTCATATGTCATTGATGAATGTTGCCTTTATCCCATCTGGTTGAACTTGGTGTGTCTGTTCTTCAGTTTGTAACTTTTTTTTAATAAAAAATATTAAATATGCCCCTGATGATCATGTATATGACCATCATTTCATCTTAAAAATTGAATTATGATATTTAATTTTGTTAAATGTGCACATATTTTAATCATTAAAACTATTTTTTTTAATTGAATTATGCTGGTTAAATAAAGAACTAAAAATTTGACCTAAAGATAAGACTTGTTAATTCGAAGTTTTGATTTTGTGTTAATAGGGATTTTTGTTGTTTCTTCAGGAGGCAACGTTGAACTTGAACACATTGGAACGCGCAACGTAGCCTAACCTGAAATTGTAAACCTTCTAGCGGAGTGTATGTATCCATCCAGTCTCTAACCCTATGTTTGGGAGGGGAAAAATATAGAGGGAAAGGAAAAATAAGGAAATATTGTCACTTTATCCTTTTTCAAAAGGAAGGAAAATAAGAAAGAGAGGAAAATAACTTTTATTTTTCATTTTCAAGTGTTTGAACAGATGAAAAATATGGGAGAAGAAATATAGAAAGATATTTCCAATTTATCTTGTTTGAAAAGGAAATGAAAGTAAAAAAGAAAAGTAAAATAATTTTTATTTTTCATTCTCTATTTTCTCTCCAAAATGGAGAGATAATACAATGGATTGGACACAAAAAATATCACTGTTACTAATAAAATTATTTTTTATCCTTGATTATTATAGTAAAGTACTTAATTTATTATAAAATTATGTGAAAAAATGTATATATATAATACTATAATTTTTTTTCTCACAAAAAATTAACCAAACAAAAGAAAATATTTTTTATTTTCTTTCATTTACCCTATTTATATTATTTCAATCTAAAACATAATAAAGGATGAGAGATTTTTTCTGTATTTTTTCTCAGAGGAAAATACCAAAAACCATTAAGAAAAAGGAAAAAAAAAATATTTTCCTTCCTTATTTTGTTGTCAAACATGATGTAAAGGTGGAGATGATAGTGATGGAGAAGAAGCAACAGAGTGGGATAAAGAGCATGTGCTCGTCCCAACTAAAGCGCCAATCTCAAAAGACTACACTCGCAGCTAGCGGTTCCTTTACACTCATAATTTTCAAACAGTTTTCACTGGCTTTTTGGTTGATCAATTGTAAATGCGATGAAGGTAGGCAGAGGCTACAATTTATTTATTTATTTTTTAAATGAGGAAAGTGCTTCATGTAATTTTTATTAGAGAGAATTTTCAGCCGAGTATAACAACCTCGTTATGAGTTGAGTACTCAATCGTTAGATGATGTCCATATATTATATCCTCCAAGAGATCAATTAACTATATATTATTTTTCAGTCACTGAATTCGTTGCCGAAGAGAATACCTTTTACTTACCCAACAGCAAATATTTAGCAAGTTCATCATGAATATAACAAATGAAAAATTATGAACCAAAGGTACCCCCAATTAATACAAGTACATGATCATCATACAGTTAAAAGAAGGTACTTTGGAAAGAGAATTTGTTCATCTCGTTCTATTAAATTCATAACAGAATTATTCATTCAATAATTGGTATTCTAAATTTAATTGACCGAGTCAATCAAGACCTTCATCATCTGGTCATCAATTAGAATCATCACAGGCAACACTCATCTTTGTTCACTACGCTACATGGGTAAGCCCGCCATCATATCAAGATGTCAATATACTACGACACTATTCAGTGTTTCTCATTAAATACGCGACAATGCATCCCAACAAAGATCCAGCAACCACCTGTGACAAACACATAAAAGATTGTTTATGCCTAAAGATCCAAGTCCTAATGTAATTGCTTAGCATCTCTCTCCAAGCTGTATAAATTGAGGAATTATTTAGGACTGGCAAATGTGCCAATCCCCTCAAAGTTGTGCAACTTTTTTCTCTAAAGAAACATATTATTCCATGGAATCAGGATCAGAAAGCAAAATCTTCCAAGAAGATCTTGAATATTAAAATGAATATATGGTGGCCATGAGGTAAAGGTGTCTTGTATTTCAGCAATTCCCCCAAAAGGCATTAAGCGTCTCAGTTTGGATTTTACTATCTGGTTAACAGAAGTCCTATGAGCATAAAAAATATCACATTTTTAAGTGTCAATAAGGTCCCATTTCCCCCTTTCGCTCTGATATTACTTGGTTTATTATAATATGGCCAAGTTCACTAGTAAACATATCAACCTTCAACCAAAAAAAGGAATAGCACAAAGCATAACAGTCTTTACGTGAAATAAAATGAAACGCCACAAACCTGAAGTGGAGTGTGCCCAAGCAATTCACGCAATGGTCTAACGTTGGATAATGGGTGTTCAGGAGGAAACTCGCAAACAATTTGATTGAGCAACTAAAAAAAAAGTGAATTATAAAAATGACAATAAAACTGCAATGTCAAGCAGATCCTATAAGTGGGCCAGAGAGTAATATCAACATATAAATAATAGCAAAAATGCGACAGGCTTTCAATATTATCTCAAGACAACGTACTTCAGCTTGCCGACCAGCATGAAGTCTCACCCCTGAGGCATCATACATCACCTGCATAAAACAAAAACTATTGACCATGCCAACTTAGGACAGCACACTTTTAGAGTCAGAGGAAAATCAAAAGAAAAACTATTGAAAATAGCATGCTGCACCTAGTATACACAGGGCCTCATGACAAAAATAAATAATCAATCTTGGTGTTTTTACAATTCAAAGTGAATACAATAGAAAGACACAGCTATATGCTGTATTAGACTTCAAGCCAAGATTGACATTAGCCTGTTCATGTGAACCCCAATTAGCGATTTGTGCAGCCCATAACATGCCAAAACAAAGAAGAACATATGATAGAGGCACCAGTCTGTCATATAGCTAATAAGATTGCACAAATGGAAATTCTATATGACTATATCACAGTGGCCTATCAGATATGGAACCTTGTAAGCTCTAGGAAGTGGCACAAGCTTTAACAAAATATGTACCTAGTAGCTCGTCCTTAGTCCACGTGTCATCAAGTTAATGGTAATTTTATGACGGAAAACTAACAAAGGTTACAATTGTATTATTTTTTTTGTCTTGAAATCCACACCGATAAAAGTAAATAACTGGATATAACTGTAGGAGTGCCATAGTTAAGAATTGCTCAGATCATTAAGCTTATAACATGTAGCAAACTAGTCAGGCTGCAGCAGAAAACAATGAAAAGAAATGGGGAAAGTTTTTGTGAAATTTACTTACAACGCAGGCTAACACAACTGCAATCGCAAAAGCTGGAGATCCTGCCCCTTCTTGTAGACCTATGGCCATTGCTAGAGCTGTGACAGTTGCAGAATGTGAAGATGGCATTCCACCAGAACCAAGCATCCTTTTAGAATCCCATTTCTTCTCTTTAAACCTGAGCATCTAGAAGAAACATAATGCAAAACTAAGCAACACAATATGATGACTATAAGAATCTGAAAAATCAAGAAAAAAATTAAAATCCATGTGAAAGAGTAGGACAAGCATATTTGATAGTTATATAAACAGCCCAAGCAGATAAGTACAATCATTCCCATAGCAGAAAAGGGGTTTAAGATCAAATTCACATTCACTATGTAGGTAGAGGCACCTACCATTTGCAGGTAAAATGTACAGCAACAAGAGAGAATAAAAACTGAGAAAGTGAATTTACCATGCACACCATGTAATGCCAAAAAAAAGAAAAAAAAATCTACATTCAGAAGGGAGCATATTTTGCTTCATTTTTAAATTGATGTTAATTCTATTGTACCATAGATATCAATGTCACTTAGACTCCACTGAGGCTGAAACAAAGACCCAATAAGGACTTTCTCCCGACATTTTATACTAACGATTACAAATTCCAATGACTCTTTCGCAACCCACATTCAATTTCAAATACAAGCCAAGCATGTACTTGAATGGAATCAGTCGAAACTATAAACAAATCCAAATAAAATTATATCTATCTGCTTTGATGTCCTTTACTCCTTCTCCTTTCTACTAAATTATGAGGCTACTATTGGAAAAAGAAGGATCTGAAAATGAAGATATACATTTTTACTTTCGTGCTTGAATCATAATAAATGTGAATCAGAACCTATTTGAGAACGAGTTTGAAATTAAATTTCTTTTGCAAGCATTTCAAATCTACACTCAAAATGATTATCCAACTTCATGCAGCTAATCTAAGCTCACAAATGTACAATTTCAAATCCATCTACCCAAAAGAAAAAACGATTTCGAATACACCCTCGAGCATTGTTACGTGTTCTTCTCTTTCTCTACAGTTAGAACTAAACCCTTTCAATTTGAATTACATATATGAAAAACAATGTATTCTCCTTAAAAGCGCCCAAAAACAGAAGAATAGACCCCAAATCACATCGATACAGCGAGACAAAAATATCTTCAGGCTCCTGCCTTTTCGACGGCAGAGATAAAATAATCGGAAATCATTTTCTGCTTAAAATTATTATATTCCTTCTAAAATGTAGCAAATTTGGATAAAAAGTTCCAGAGATCTTAACTCTGTTAAATCACTATAATACTAACACAAAATTCCATAATATATATAATTTGAAACGGCAATCCTTTGAATGAATCAAAGGAATGGAGATCAAATTAATAAAAAAAAATTCACGAACCAATTGGTGAAGATCTTGAGGAACTGCGCAAGAGCGCAGGAGAGGAAGGCAGAGAGGAGAGGAAGGTTGCTTGGTAACAGCGATGAAGACGAGGAGGAGGGAGGAGAAGACGACGTCGTTTGAGCTCCAGTTCTCAACGACACGGCATCTGCTACCGTCAACACCTCGTCCATGTCAGTGTAATGAGAAAAAAAACACAAGACAAAGCGAGTGGTGAGGAGATCTCGGTCTTCAGCAAATTCAATTGTAGATTTGTAGCACCTGCTTCAGTTTGGCCTTTTTCTTTCTTACACACAGGAAGAGAATAATTACAAAGCAAGGAAAGGAAGAAGCGAGAGACTACAAGTTTGACCTTTTCTAGCCCCATGTTGTGCGTGTAATAACTAATAACCAATTATAATTTTTTTTGGAAAAAATGAGTTTTTTAAATTTTTATTTTTATTTTTATTAAATAGTAAAAAAATATCAAATTTAAATTCGAAATTTTTTTTTTTATAATTTTTCCGTATTTTGGAATATTAAATATCGTAACGGTTTTTAATTTGGCATCTATCGGAATTAGTCGCAGTAAAATAGCTATGAATACAAAATTTGGATTCGATTCTTTTAAATAAAAATAAAAGAATTTTACATATCAGTTGTTATTTTATTTTATTATTCGAATGAAGTATTGAGCTAAACTACCAAACTCCAAATTGATTTTTTGTATTAAGTAATCAATCATAACAATTATTTGCATTAACTTAATTCATTATGTTGAATGATCACTAATACGTGACTGGTATTTTAGGTGGGTGTGTGTGGCAGGTAGCTCATGAATCCGAAATGGATTGCTTATATTATTAAAATTTAAAATTATTGTTATACGTTGAAGTTTACATCGAATTTCTTAATATTAATTTTTTATTAATATATTTTATATGTGATTATTGAATATTAAATTTGTCATTAATTATAGTTTGGTTTTTAGATATATTTTTATTAATTTATTTCGTCTTACTATGATATTTTATTTGTAGTGAATTATTTATTTCAAATTCCATAAAATTACTAATATATTCATTATTAAGAATCATATATTATTGACGAATCTGTAATGTGCAATTGTCAAACACACACAAAAAATTATAAATTTCCTTTTATACATAACGATAACAAATATAAATATATAAAATTACATTTCTAAATATACAATTTATCAGTATTTCATTAGATGTCAGGTATAAATGTGTATATTTTTAATTATTTTCTTTAATTTATTTCAATTCATAATTTAATAATAATTAGTTTATAATTTTAATATATGTATTGTGATTGATTTTATTTATTGTTATATTCTTCCAACTCTATTTAATATTTAGCACGCTTTTATAAAAAAATATTTATATTTAAATATTAGTCATAATAATATTATAAATCTCTTTTAGAGTATAAGAATTTGTGAGAACAATTATAGTTTTTTCTTTTAACTTGATTCCTTATATCAATAATTTGTAATTTAAAATTTTATGGATTATAATAAATTTTATTTATAATTTTTTATTTTAAAAATTTGTCACAAATTTAAAAATTTTGGATAAACTACTATATAAAATAGAGATAATAAATAATTTATGGTCATTTATGTTCTCTTTATTTTCAATTATTCACGTGTGATACACGTGATTTTTAATAATTAGATTCATTATTATTAAACGAATAATAATAAAGTTTAAGTCAAATCCAGCTCTTGAAGATGTTCGTTTTCATCATTTAGCTCTCAACAACATTTTTTAGTCAACTTAGCAATTTGAATTCGGTTTTTTATCCACTTTACCATTTATATAATTCGTAAAACCGAACATATGATTTATTGTTGCTGACATGACACTATTGATGAAGTTAAACATTTTCCATCATTGTATCAGCATTGTAAGCCATGCATATTTTACATGAGACAATATTAACAAAAATAATAAGTAGACCAAAAATCATTATACGAGGCTAAATGACGAAAAACAAACATCTTCAGGATGTTAGATATGACTTAAGTTTAATAATAATAATATTGTCCAATAATTTCATTTTAATTACTTTAATTATTATGTAATTAAGTTCTCATTTAATTTAAATATTAATGGTTGTTAATTATATTTGATAAAAAATTTATGTCAAAATTATTCGGCTCTTTAATTATCTTGCCCTCTATAATTGTTAATTTATTTATTATATATAAATTATTTTATTCATTATATTTTTTTTACCCTACATTCCTAATATTTTTTATTAAATTATTTTTTATTTCTTTTTAATATTAGAGCATCACTGTCAGCCTTTCTATTTCCTTCTTACATAAATTTTAAGAGTTTTATATTTATATTTTCTAACAACATCTCTATCTTTCTCCTTATCTACCCTAAAATTTACATTGTTCCTTCTCATATTTAAGAGTTATTAGAGTATTTGCAATAATATTTTCTATTACACTTCCTATTAGAGCCCAACATTTTTTATATTTCTCAACTTACTTATATGTAGAGAATTTTATGTATTCTAATTGTCTTTTTATCTTCATTCTTATCTATCTAATTCTCTAAAATTTACATTATTTCTCCTCATATTTAAGAGTCATAATGAGCTCATAATCAATATTTTATTATTTCCTTTTTATCTCTTTTGTTTTTTTTTCTCTCTTCATCTTTTTTTTTTTTGTCTCTTACTTTCTATTCATTTTTTTATATAGTTTTATTAGTGAAAATTAAAATATAAAGTGAAATAAGGAGTATTGTTGGAATGCACACAAGTTTCAAAATAAACTAAAACAAGGAGCAAATTTTTTATAATATAATAGGAAGTGAGATAAAAAATATTGTTGGAGTAGCTCTCTATCTCACTTCCCGTTTTAGTTTGTTTTAAAAATTGTATGTATTTCAACAATATTCTTTATTTCACTCCCTATTTTAATTTTTTATAATAAACTATATAGAAAGAAAATGAAAATATAGAGTAAGAGACAAAAAAGAAGGAAATAGAGATAAAATAACATAAAAAATAAAATATTACTCATGAGTTCTTATTGGCTCTTAAATCTGATGAAAGATAATGAAAAATTTATGGAGTAAAATAGATAAAGAGAAATATAAAGAAGCTGTTAGAAGGTACAAACCTCAATAAATTTAGATAAGGAGTAAAATATAGAGGTTGTTAGAGATGCTCTTAGTTATGAATTATATGTTTTATATATATAATTATTTAATTATAATAGAATTCAACTTTTATTTAATAAATTATTAATATTATTTACTAATAAATTAAATTATTAAATAATAAAATTAATTCAATAAACTAATACAATCATATTAATTTTTTATAAATTTACATGTTCGTCTTATTTCTACTTTTGTATATAATATGACATGATATAAATATATTTAAATTTAAAACCCATAATATTTATTATATTATATTTAAACAATCTTATTGAAATTTTATTTTTGTCGAATTCCACAACACTCATGTTTAGGTGTTTTTATATAGTTAAGTAAAAAGAAAGGTTTTTATATATAGTTATAATCTAAGTTAGATGCACAATCCAATTAGGATCAAATCAGCAATTTCAGAAAGGAAAAAAATTTCGTAAATATAGTTTTTAAATTAATTGAATTGGTGATAATGATATAATAGACATCAGTTCAACGCATTTAAAATTTACAAAATTATTACACATCAAAACTATTCGTTTTCTAATATTATTATAATTAAAAAAAATTTAAATTTACTAACATACGCGGTAATATTCTTTTGACAAAAATAGAAGACTGTATTTGATTTGCAAAAAGTGCGAAACGATAGGTAGATTTTTTGAAATTTTTATTTTATTAAATGTTAAGATTTGTTTCCGCTAACACCAACATAACAAGTTATTTACAGGGTATTTCTAATTAGATTTGGAATATATATATATATATATTATATTTTGGGTGGAAAATTAAATTTTTTATTAGAAGTATTTATCGAAGAACATATATGTCTATTTGATGTGAGGCTTAAATAAGTATAACTCCAGTTGTTGTTTTGACATCAAAGACAAATATTTGCATTTAAATTATTTATGTATGAAAATTTAATGAATCATATGCCCGTTAAAAAATAACTAACTAAATAAAAAAATATAAATAAAATTTTTCTTTTTATCGTCAAAAAATCTTAAGTGGTATTTGAAAATAGTGTTAAGTATTCTAAATGTAATTTTTGATTTAATTAATTGATTTTTTTAAATTTTTTATAATTTATTTTTTTAAATATACTTATAGATAAAAAAAATATATCCGTTTCTATTCAAAAATATTTTTCAAAATTAAAAATATTAAAAATGTAAAGAAGATGTTTGAATTACTATTGAATTTTTTAAAAATAGATTTTAAATTTTTTTATTTAATTAATTGATATTTTAATTTTTTATAAATTATTTTTTCTAAAAATATTTTTGAAAAAAATATATATTTATTTGCTTCCATAAAAAAATATATATTCATTTGTTTCTACCAAAAATAGTTTTTGAAATTTCAAAAAAATAAAAAATATAATTTTTTTTCCTAAATATTTTTTAAAAATTCAATTCCAAATTTCAAATGGATTTTTTTTTTTTTCTAAAAAGTATTAAGAATGAGTCATAAATATAATGTATATAAATTTAATTTCCATAAAATTTAGTGCGCGCCTTGCGACCAAAATTCGAAACACTAATGGGAGGGAAAATAGAAGAGATTCTATCTATTCACCTGAACTGAAATTCGTTTCATCTCTAATTCCATGGCCGAAACCATAAGCCCTAACCCTTCTCTGAAGCAGAGACTTCCTAGGATCCAATCCCCAACTTCCCCTTTCTTCCTTGGCTCCAACGACGATAAGCTTGAGCGGGCTCAGGCCCGCGCAGCCCGTGCCGCCGCTATCCGCCGTAAGCCCATTTCCGTCCAGGTTACTCATCCATCTGATCAGAATTCCGATCCCTGCCTCGACAAGCAGCAGATCCTCGACCTATTCCAGAATTGTATCAAGCTTGCCAGCGAAAATGTCCGTTTTGCCCCCATAATTTTGTTCTTCTCCTTCCTCGTCCTTTTTTTTTTTTTTTGTTGGTTCAGTTTAAACATTAGTTTTTTTTTTCAGTATTTAATAATAGTTTATTTTGTTCAGTCTTTTTGTTTTCTGATATGTCTATTGACTTTGAGTGTTTGATTTGTACTTTTTGGTTCACTGTATAGAAAATAAATCAAAAGAATACATGGGAACTAAATTTGATAGATCATCTTTATGAGATCATAAAGGTCGAAGAAGAGGAGGATGTGGAGACTAATTTTCAAAAGGTAAATGTATTTTAATTCGCCATTTCACTTACATATTTCATAATTTCGTGGGCATTAATTTATTTGGACAGATAATCAGGGATTTGAATTGGCCCCAATCTCGAATTTAATAAATTTTGAGGAACTTATTTTGCCGGTCGTCTCTTTATATGTATACATAAATACCTGTTATTTAGGAAAGCTGAATGAAATTTATGAGTTTGGATAATGAAAATTGACTTTTTTATACATACTTTTGTTTATTCAAGTGATTGATATCATAATAGGTAAATTGTTGATATTCTCAAATATTGAATATTCTACATGTTATAAATCTTCACTGAAACATAGGTATCATGCGCAAATCCTTGGGATTTTCAAGGAAGGTAGACTTGTTATTTGCATGTATGTAATGTAAGTTAATATTGGAGAACTCTTCAAATTCTTGCATACTGCAAATCCGCATTGCATATCAGCACATACATGATTAACTAAACTTAAAATGGCTAGAGCTAAGAGCCACGATGAAAGTTTGAATTTACCCTTTTCAATCTGTTTCATGGTTTAACGTATGATTCCTTTTAGGTTACACTATATGTGCTTGACCTTTCATCGCATTTGAATTTCAACAGGCTAGTTGCACGCTAGAAGCAGGAGTTAAAATTTACTCAGTAAGGGTGGATTCTGTGCATTCAGAAGCATACAAGGTCCTTGGTGGGATTAATAGAGCAGGTCTAGAAAATGAACAAGGTTAGGTCTGTTTATTTTTAAAAATGTTCTCCTTTTCCTTCATTTTTTTTGTTGGAGATAGCAGTTTCAGTCCCTTTTGCAGTAAATCTTCTCATCTGAGGAAAACTCATTGGCTTTACTGAATTGCTGAATGGAGGAAAATGGCATTTTGATAATTCATATTAGTGGGCAGCGTGAAATGTAAAGAACTTTTGAAATTATGTTCTGCTTGCCATCCTTGTAATTAGTTTGATTTCTGAGGTTGGAAGCCTACTTCCTGAATGTTTTCAGGCTATCTTTTCAAGTAGCTGAATTGTACCATCAGGTTACATTATTGTACATGCCTCTTGTGTACTTGTTCATTTCGTGATGCTTTATCATGTCAGATGGTACTGTTGATGATGCAGACGTTAACAACTCACAAGAGGAAGGCCATTCTAGGAAAGAGACAGAAAGAAAGGTTGAGGATTTTCTGATTTATGAATGAAACTGATTCTTAAGAATACAAGCTGATAGAAGTTCATACATGCAGATTTCACCTTTATCTACACTTGAATCATCATTTGAGGCTCTTAATGTCAAGAAATTTGATGGTAATAGTGCATCATATACCCTTTCAGTTTCTAGCATGTGATTTCAAATACAGTCCATGATGAAATTTTATTTGCTTTCAGTTGCATTTGCTGTGGATCCGCTCTATCATCAGACATCTGCACAATTTGATGAAGGTGGAGCTAAAGGCCTTCTATTGAACAATCTTGGAGTCTATGGTGGGTGTCGAGTGCTATTTGATTCACAAGAAGTTCCAGGGCAGTTCATGTCAAGTGAAAATCAGCACGAAGGACAAGATACAATTGATATTTCTTTTGCTAGAGGTGTATACTATTTGTTTTTGTATTATGTGAAATATCTGTTTGCTGTTTATTTGCCCTGTCTTCAAAATTACATTTTTAATTCAGTTTTAAGGATTCACTGTTGTTCTTTGGTTATGCAGAATACATTGAACAGATGGTGCTGAAGATGCCTGAAAAGGATGAAATTTCCCCAACACTGCAAAGCATAGTCAACAAATTTGACGAAGATAATAAAAGGCCATTGGACACTTTTCCTTCTCTCCATAAATCTTGTCACCAGTCTGAGAAAGATGATGAAACATATAACGAGCAAGTTGATTTTGATGGAAATGCATTTGAGAACTCTGAGACATGGACTTACGAAAACAATGAGCAAAGCAGTGTTGTGGATGAAGACTCTAATGATGCTGATACATTTTTGCCAAGTTTTCACGAGGTTCATGCCACAGTTTGTAGCTTTTATGTCATATTTATAATTTTTTATCTATCTGTGTTATTTAATACCTTATAGGTTGCTCCTGACAAATCGTGATTGACTCTTGTAGGAAAATGAAGAATTTTCTTTCCATGGCCCTGATTCAGATGATAGATTTGAGAAAGTTGATAAATACCTGTTTTTCAGTTTGGGATTCACTTCAAAACAAAATGCTTGGGCAGGGCCTGATCATTGGAAGTTCCGAAAAGTTAAATGTAAGGTGTAGGGCGGTACATGCAAAATCAAAATGGTTTTGTACCAGTAGACCATTAACAAGGAATTCTAATGTGGAAGTTGTTCTGTAGGTTCGGAGGATCATTCTATTTCTGAAAACAGATCGCTGGTAACAACTAAGAGGACCAAGATTAAGAAGCAAGCAGACCTTGATATAGATTTCACAAAAGTACTGGACGAAAAAATGCCAGATGTCTTCATCCCTCCTAAAAATCCCAAGTCATTACTTTTGAGAGCAACTGGAACACCAAACAACACTACACTACCTGAAGATTGCCATTATCAACCAGAAGATCTGGTCAAATTATTTCTTCTGCCTAATATAATGGTACTTCTACTTTAATACTATTTTGGGATTATTGCCATTCGGATTTCCTTTATGACTGATGAAACAATTATTCTCGTTTAGTGCCTTGGGAAGAGAAAGAAAAAATCCCCAGGTAATTTTCTTTCTCATTAAAGACGTTAAAGAATTTTTTTTTTAGTACCTAAAAAATTCTGTTACTAGCACGTCATTTGTAGTGGTTGTTGCTAGAATAGAATGTGCTTAAAGATCATGTGCATATAAGTTACCACGATAACTTTCATAGTTTTTTGAAAGGCTATAATTAAATGCTAATGGTTCTAACGGCAGGAATGTGCTTAAAAATTTCTTGGTAATTTTTCTACCTTAATTTACAGAATACAGATGTTTATATATTATTTTTGAATCTCATCTTGGAAAATTGGTATATGCTATGCTTTTTCTTTTGAATTGAGAGATGTTCATGTGCATAAATGTTTGGTTAATTCTGAAATTGGTATAATGTTTGGGAAGGTGTGGATGGAATTGAAAGAAATCATGCATTAAGAGAGAATCCATCTTAATACAGTTTAATGAAGAGAGTTTATGAATTTAGTGAATACCTCGTTCCTAAAGTCTGCTAAATTTTAGGGTTTCGGTACCAGGGATCTATTGATATCTTCTCGTTCTATGGGATGAATGATTTTTTATTTTCATTCCAAAATTACTCTTTAAATCCATGATTTCTCATTAGATTTGAATGTTGAATTTTTCTAATTCCTTGAATTTTTATATCATAAGTTTTTTGATTGTCTAGTTTTTATTAGCTTCTAGGAGTTGATACTGCTTATCTGCAGGTACTTATTATCCATGAATTACGTATTCATAAAACAAAAGAAATCAACTTAACAGCGCAAGCTATATCAGATTTGTGCGATGGCTGTGAAATGTTTTTAACTTTAAAAGATTTTATCAAAGTAGATTTTGGTCTTTACGCTTTAATTTTTAGGGTCATTTTTCTTCTGTC
Organism: Balakata baccata; assembly: GCA_949630135.1. Taxonomy (NCBI): domain Eukaryota; kingdom Viridiplantae; phylum Streptophyta; class Magnoliopsida; order Malpighiales; family Euphorbiaceae; genus Balakata; species Balakata baccata. The sequence continues at coordinate 21,786 of CATIWF010041740.1, forward strand.
GGTTAAGTTTTATCATTAATGAAGAATGCATAATGAGGATATACGTGTGTGCGTAGCCAAACGCAATCTTAGTAAATCAGAACTTGTGTGAGATACAATATAATATGATCTAGAAGTGGTTACTTAGGCACCAACTTATCTATAAATTTTCATTAACATGTGGATTTGTTCAACTTTTGGTTCTCTTTACATTATTTCCGATGTGTTTGTCAATCAAAAAGTCTCCATAATACTGTATATTCTCACAATATGTTTTGGCCAACCTTCTCAATTTTCAGATGAACTGAGGCAGCAGTCAGATGATTATGGAACACAGTCATCCTGGGATGAGGGAAGTGCTTTTGGCTGCGATTTTGATGATGGAAACGCTTATAGTGATGTTGAAGACCCTAACACACTTGTCTCTCAACCTCGCCAGGTTTGTTTATTATTCAATTCCTGTTTGTCTCCAATTCACAAGTTGCATTCTTTCGACAATTATGAGGTGAAAAGTTTAGGTGCAAATACTTGAACTTATGGCCATTCCGCTGTCAAATCAAAGGAAAATTAGGGCTTTTGTAGGTGTCAGTTATGCTCAAATATATAACTGGTAACAATTTCTATATTTTCTAATTATATATACATGAGAGAAACTAAATAGAAATTTTTGCCTGTTTGAAGCGAAAGCTAACAAATTTCCAGTTGATCGTCGCTATCATATCAAATCCAAAAAAACAACATATAATTTTTTTCCTGATATTTTGAGAGCAATATATCGGCCGTGGACAAATTGATATTAGTCCATATTCTAAGCAGTTCGTTTCTGTTGGGTCTATTGAGCTATCAACAATTGTAGCCCTTCATTATTTGCTTGAGAAAATCTCAATCCTTTACCAATACAGTAAAAATATAGATCTAACACTATAGGAATAAATAAATAAATAAATAAAAGACACATCTAGTGGTTATAACTTATAATTTGCTTCCTCATGTGAAAATTTCAGGTAAGTAAAATCGAAGTCCAGTATGACAAAACTTCTAAGCAAGTAGATGTCCAGACACTGAAGGAAACTCTTTGGGACCATATACAAGATTCACCTCAAATGTCTTCTCAGGTATGGATATCACTTTTTTTTTACTAAAGTCGTCCATAATCATAATTTGAAATACTCATCTATAAAGGGATAGCAATTTGGATTAACCTGTTCTGTTGAGATGACACGTTAGTACGGTGGAATGGTTCCTTTTCAATGTTACCACTATTACAGTTAATTGATAAATTATGACGGTTGATATGAAGAGGAATGTCATGACTTACTGCATCTACCTCAGATAATACTAAAACTATTGTCTTGTTGGTGCCTGTAGTGGGTAATTTTCATATTTGCAATTCTGTTAAAAAAAAAAAAAAAAAGAAAGAAAAATGTTAACTTGAGATTATTTCTGTTTGGGAGAAGGAACAAGAAGACGCAGTATCTTTCAAGAACCTATTGTCCAGCTTTCCTACTGATTGCGGAGCTGTGGCAACTGTGAAGGACATTTCTCCTCATTTGTGCTTCATTTGCCTATTACATTTGGCTAATGAGCATGGGCTGAGCATCCATGGGTGTGCTAGCTTGGATGATCTAAGCATTCATCTGCCTAAATAAAATGCCCATTTTTACCTCATATTTTCTTTTCTTGTTTAATATTATGCTTAAATTATATTCAGGCCCTTGTACTTAACATGATTTACTAGTTTGCTCCTGTATTCATTTTTTTTTCAAAAATACCCCTGCTTGTCCACTTCAAGCCTATTAGCCAACTTACTTTGTTTGGGCCATGTTCATATTCTGTCCTTTCCTTAAAAATGAAAGCTGGATATGAACGCCAAAAGTAAAACAAGGTGGTTAAGCCACGTATATTATTCGGCCGGCTTATCTTGAAATCTTAAAAATTTAAATTGAATTATAACGTTAAACGCAATCTTCTAAAAGAGAAAATTTGTTAAATAAATCACTAAGCTTCCGATATCCCACAAAAATAAATTGCTTTTCTACTTGCAGAGTTTTATATTTGGAAGATTGTTACAGTAGTACGAAAATGAAGAAATTTGCCTGTTCAATACACATTTGCTTAGAAAGGCTCCCTAATAACAGAGTAATCAATATTTGACTATGAAAATGTGGGGAAAGATCAGATTTATACCACGCCAACTTTGCTATGAGAAATGTGATCTTTCATCATAACTAGCATTACAGAGGACCGATTCAATTTGACGCATCCTATACCGTTTTGTATGAGACCACAACGGGATTTACTACATGGAGTCCACATTACCTTGAGACTGGGCACGAGACATAGCAATCCCTTCTTTCCATCCTCTCTGATGGGCCCTTGACTCCCACATTGCTGTCAGTTTCTTCTGTGCTACTAAAGTAGCTTCAGCTTTTTCCCTTGCTTCTTCACAGGTTTCCATCCCTGAATTGCATTTGTCTGCTTCCTTTTGATACTGGGATGTCATCTTCTTAGCCTCCAGCAGAGCTATGTCAGCTCGCTGTTGATTCTCTGAAGCTTCAGT
>CATIWF010041751.1:0-56176 GCA_949630135.1 Balakata baccata
CCTTTTTATCGTGAACATCAATTAATCGCTAAATAGGGTGAATGGACCTAATGGTATATCATAAGAAAAATAAGTTGATTTCATGAGATTTTAATGAATTTTAGTAGGAAAATGAAAATAGAATTAAAATAAGGTTAGTAGCAATTTAGTGAGAATTTTTGGGAATTAATTAGTTATATTATGGTTTAGATAGGTATTACGTACAAGGTTGCATAAATTATAAATAAATATTTTAATAATTATTAATAATGATATGCATGAAAAATTTGCTAATTATCAGTAAGAAATAAAATATGATGTATGTATGTTTAATTATGTTATATGGAATAAGAAATAGAAGTATATTTATGATTAAAAAATAAAACTATTTAAGGGTATAAGTAAAGAAAAAAAATATAAATAAAAGAAAGATCGGTTTTACCCTTAGTATACTGGTAGTCAAATTAGAAGTATATGATATAATTGGCTAGTCAAAGGGACACCTTACCATGGTATGAGTCATGGCGACTCGCATGTGCAGGCCTATGGCGGTCTACAATTATATTTCCATATTATCATGTTTATGGTTCTGTGATCAACTTATTATATTTTCGGACCTCTGGAGCCCATGTCCTGCATATCCGGTTCGAAAATTTCTACTGGTAACTAATGGGGGCAAAATAAGGAGTTAAGTATAAACTTGTAAAAAAAAAAAGAGTAAATGGTAATTATGCAATAAATAGAAAAAAAAAAAGAAAAAATTAAGATAAAAGATGAAATTAGTAGTAAAATGCTAAATTGAAGGAGGTTAGTAGTAATAATTGTAATTATGGAGTAAAAAAAAAAGACAAAATAGTATAAATAATAAGTGACAATAATATATATATATATATTAGGAATTGATTGTGTGAGATAAATGTGCATGCATATTATGTATGTTTTAAGATGGAAAATATTATAATTGTATCCATCACTAAGCGTAGACCGCTTAGCGTGTAGTTATTGATGCGCGGGTTTATGAAGTACAAATTGAGGAGCTGGAGCAAGTATACGACTGTAGGGAAAAGAATCAAAAAAATTTAATAGTATTTTGGACTTTTATATTAAAGACATGTATATGTATAGTTTTGTAATAGATAAAATTGTATCAAACAGATATTAAAAGTTAGATATTAAATTTAGAATATTAAATAATAATTTAAATAAATATTAAATTATATATATATATATATATATGATATTGTAGACAATATGGATGAATGTGTGATGTACTGATACAATCTATATTATGGATGACATCTATATGCATTATGTATGTGTGATGGTTTGAAGTTGTGGTTATTGGAGGTTGTTGAGGTATTGTGGAGTATAATGAGAGTATTATTTTTCAAATTTGCATTAAGGTAAAATTCACAATACAGCCGTCATACTACCGAAAATTTTAATAACTGAATAGTGAAATAAGACAATTATAGACATATCGGCAAGAAATATATATATAAAGGAAAAAATATTATACCAATTTGTTTAATACGTCATTAAGGGTAATAAATAACATTTAATATAGTTACGAATCGACTTGTAGCACCCATTATACGATACATATTACGGATATGGGGTGTTACATATTGTTGGCTCTTGATAAAGCTATACAAGATTGCTTCTTGCTACTCTATGAAATTACATAATTATTTAGCAAGAATGTATATCCAGAAGTCGATTTACACTGATTAAGATCGCTTCCTCAATCAGCATTTGTATTACCAACTTAGCGTAAATTCTTCCTTCAGTGCCATTGAACATAGTCTGAAGTTCTTTTTAGATATCTCAATATCATTAAAACTGTCATTTAGTATTTTGGACTTGAATTAGATCGAATTTTGCTCACTACTCTAAAGGCGTAGCAAATGTCTGAATGCGTGCACATACTGCATACATTAAACTACCAACAACGCTAAAGAAATTGTACTTTGGACATTAGTTTGTTTTCATTAGATGTCTTGGGATACGTATTAAGACTTAAGGCTCGGATTCATTTGGGGTATGCACCGGCTTGCAACCATATACATAACACTCCAACATTTTCTTTACGTAAGTCTCTTGAGATAAACCAAGAAATCTTTTCCAGCTATCCTTAAGGATCTAAACACCAAGCACATAGCTAGCGACACTCTTGTTTTTCAATTCGAAGTTCGATAATAACCATTTATTAGTAACATCTATTAACTTCTTATCATTTTTAGCTATCAACATGTTATTGACATATAAGGATAAAATTATTAAACCACTGTTTGAATGTTTAATATACGTGCAATAGTCTTCCTCCATCATCGTGAACTATCCTTTAACATGACTTGATGAAATTTGAAGTTCCATTATCTTAACGCTTATTTAAGACCATAAATGGATCTTTGAGTCCGCAAACTTTGCGCTCTTGTCCTTTTAGCTCAAAAGCTTAAAGGTTAATCCATATAGATTTCTTTATCTAGTTCTCCATTTTCACAAAAATAGTCTTAACATCTATTTAGTATAGTTCTAAGTTCATCTATGCTACAATAGCCAGGATGAGGTGAACAAATGCAAACCTGAAAACAGGCAAGAATGTACCTTTATAGTCAATTCTCTCTTACTGTGTGTAGCCCTAGGCTACTAATCGAGCTTTATATCTTTTAACTATTCATTCTGCCTTTTGTTTAATTTTTAAGAAACCATTTATTCCCAATAGTCTTACGACCTGGCAATAAATCAACCAAATTCCAAACTTAGTTAGATTTTATTGAATTCATTTCCTCTTTCATAGCTTTAACTCGTTCTTTAACTTTGGGAGCTTTAAGACCATAAAAAGATTATTGTACTGTCTTAGGTTTTTAATTATCTAGAGCAATCATAAAATGACAATAGCAAAGTAAAAGAATAGAGATGTGATCTATGGATCACAATAACATGTATAGAAGAAATGTGGTACATGTGTATATAACAATTGCATGAGTGGGGAATGCCATGTCGATATTGTAACTATGTATTTTTTATATGACTGAAAGACATTGATTATGATATTTATTATAAATTATGTGATTACATATTTGATTGATTTACACATGTGTACTACTAAGCCATGTGTGGCTTAGTGTATTTTCTCATGAACGCATGTCATTTAGCCAATATATAGTTAGTGTAACAATTGATAGTAGAAATACCTAAACTCATACTGACCGGATCTTGGTCGATATATTCATAGCATACATTTATATATTGTTGCATTGATTCATGTGGATGTAATTAATTATGTTTGTTAACCTGTAATTATATAAGATGATGTAAAACAAAAGAAACAGTAAAGAAAAGAAAAGGGAAAGAAAAGAATGGAAATAATTCAACTAAATATAATTGAGATACAAAAGGTAAGGGTCTTTATAGGCCTACGATATAATAAGTGATAGTACAAGCAGACATAAGCTGGTGTTAGCTAGTTTTGTGTATATTTGATCCATTAGACAAGTGGGTCCAAACAAAAATATATATATGTGTGTGTAGTATATGATAACTTATAATGGAAAGTTTTAGATTTGAACAAGATATAACTACCCAGGCTGTAACACTTTTATGTATTATGTGATATACTTGTAATATGTGGAGGGTGTTACACGGTCATTTTGATGATTATGATATGATATATTATAATACTATAAATTTTAATATACATGCTCTATAAATATGTGTTTATGTTGTATTAAATATCATTTTTGTATATTTCTAAGAAAATAATTTAGAGAAATATTTTGATTTAAAGATTTTTATAATCAAAAAATTTGAAAATATTTATATTTCAATTTTGAATTAAATCAAATAAAAAATTATAAACTATTTTAATTTCAATTTTGCTTCATTTTAATTTCAATTTCGATTAAGATTTTAAGTTAGAGTCAAACAAATATGTATTTTCAATGTTATAATTATTTATGAATATTTTATGTAGTTACCTAGTTCTAATAAAATTAAACTTTTATTTAATAAATTATTCATACTATTTAATAATAAATTAAGTTATTAAATAATAAAATTAACCTAATTTGAAAATAGTTATGTTTCAATTTTGAATTAAATCAAATAAAACAATTATTAACTATTTTAATTTCAATTTTACTTCATTTTAATTTCAATTTCGATTAAAATTTTAAATTGCAATCAAACAAATATTTATTTTCAGTGTTATATTTATTTATAAATATTGAATATAATTTTTATATAATTATCTAATTCTAATAGAATTTAATTTTTAATTATTAAATTATTAAATAATAAAATTAATTTAATTACCTAGTAAAATCAAATTCGACTTTTGCTAAATTTGTGTATGCTCCTGTCCCTCTTTTATTCAGCGAGTTTCTCTTGCATTTATCAGTCTCCCGCTGCAAAATTCCCAATTTCCGGATGATTATAACCTCGTCTACTTCCACAACTAGAATTGCCGTGATGAGACCATCATCGACGCCTACTGCCGCCTCCACGGCTACCACCACCTTCACCGTTGTGGCTCCTTCACACCAGCAGCAACTACAACAACAGCAACCACAAACCCTAACGTTGCGGCTTAAGCGCAAAGAGAAGAAGGTTACGTGGAAAGAGGGCACCATAGATAACGAGTTTATGCAGAGGAAGAGCTCTAAAAAGTGCTGCATCTTCCACAAGGAGAAATCTTTCGACGAGGACTTTAGCGATGATGACAATGATCACGATCATCATGATCATAAATCCGACGGCGCCTGTTCATCTAATTTAACGGCCGATTGATTTTATTTTTCTTTGTAATTGCAGAAATGAAATTCTTAACTAAATTCCTTTCGGAGGATTGCTGTATGAGGAATAAGAATTGATGTTTCTATCATCACGATGATTTTGTTGCTGAATATTTAGCTTTCTGATGTATCATTTTTTTTTTTCTTTTTCTGTTTTATGTATTTGATCTTACCTTTCTATATCTATATCATAATATATTACCTGTTGATTGGGAGCGACCCTCTCAGAAATTGCAGCATTCTCTTTTTCTATTTTTCTAAATGTAAGCTTTTTAAGAATTTTATTTGAAGAGTAGGCTCTCAATCTTTCATTAATTTCTCTTTGTTATACTGAGGAATTTCTTGATCTTTCTATATATTTTTGTGCGGTTTCTGCCATCCAGCATCCCAATTCCCCCGCAAACACAAGTTTCATACTTCCATTGGGCTTCTGCATAATTTTATGGTTCGTAAATTAGGGGGTTTCTTCCAATTCCCAATTTCGGTCTATTTCTTCTGCCTAAGCGAAGAGGAAGGCCTCAAAGTTCCTGTTGGCACCTATAGCCTTCGTTCTGCTTATATCCTACTGAGTAAGTGTTTTTTTTTCCCCTCTCTCATTTCTCATTGTATGGCTTAATTGCTTAATTGGGGCGAACTGAATGTTTTCGGGTTAGAAAATTGAATTATGGAATTAGAGGAAGTTGAAAGGCTTTTGCGGTCATATGCTATCAATCAATCACAAAGTCTATGGAACCTTGTTGTGTATTGAGAAAAAAATTAGTGGATAGATGGTTACTGGTATAAGATAATTGTTTAGACTTTAGAGAATGATGGCTTAAAGTTGTATGTGAAATTATATTCAGCATTGCAGAATCATATCTTTGATTTTTGTTCATGGTAATGCTTTTTGTTGGATGTAAATTGCTGAACTAATTAATTTATCACCTGCCTATCATTTTCTTTATATCATTATGAATAATTCAGACTCTTCATGGATTATGCATCTTTTGCAACGATGGAGCTAGGACCCTAAATCTGGGTACAGTACAAAGAGTCAGATTTATAAGTTAGGGAGTACAAAAATAAACATTTATTATCTTTCATATAAATAAATCTTAAAAAATGGTATAAATTTACAAACTATTATATATATTTTAAAATGTTGAAGTGTGCAACTATTGACTTTCAAATAAATGTGGTTCTTCTATTGTCTTTTTGCATAATAGATATATATAGGTTTAAGTTATATTCAGTCTTATAGCTTTCTGTAGTAATTTTTGGTCTATTTAATTATCTGAATTTTTTTTTTGTCCATTCTTGTCTATGTCTAGTTCATAAAATGTGCTTAGGAACTCTTAATGTTGACATGGTAAGAAAAAATGTTTAATTTTATTAATAATGTTATGTTAGCAACAAAAGGACTGTATATTCGATTTTATGAATTAAACATATAATAAAATGGATCAAAAATAAAATTCAGATGGTTAATAAGATAAAAAATCACTGCAGGCGAAAACAAAATGACTTGAGCCATATATATAATTTAGATTGCTGAATTCTGCAACTAATATAAATGAGTGCCCTCTATCCCCGGAATCCTGGCTTCGCTATTGATTGAGCCATTCGCCTGCAATGACATTTGACCGCGATGACGCTGTGAAGAGGGAGGTCTCCCGTGGGAAATAACCCATGTCGATTCTCAACAAACATTCAATCATATGTGTTCTGCCAATTCATCCGTAATCAATAGAAATCAATTTTCTTTACAAGTTCACAAACTTAAAACAGAAGCATATAAGAAAAAGACAAAGTTATTCTTGCAAATAAATGAAATTAATTTAATTGAACAAAAATGCAAATAAAAAGCTAACCAGGAAATAGAATTCAAGAAATTATAATTAAGACCAAGAATAATCAAGAAAAACAGATAATCCATAACATATTACCATTTATTATTTTCATATATTATACTTATATTTTATTAATTTACCTACTTGTACTTATCAATTTATGGATAAAATATAAATATTTTATACAAATTGGACAAAAGTTAAAAAAAAATAATCAGGCATTTCTCTTAAAATTATATAAATTTATTGCAAGTTTTTTTACTTAATTATTAATGATTTTTTTTCATTTTTTTTTGTTTGCTTTTGAAGAGAATTTTCGGGTTTTTATTATTTATTATTTATTTTTCTGAAGATGATCAACTAACCCTAGCTCTTAGTCCTCTGGAGTCCCATATATATACCTCAATTCAAACATCCAGCGCTTGTTCTTAGTTCGCCCACAAGCTTACTGCTGTTGCCTCTCCCCTCATACGCTCAGGTAATTCTCTGCTATTTCATTCTCTTTCGTATCCGTTCATGGATATATCATATAGTTTCTTCATATCGATGCAAATTTGCTGTTTACTTCCTTGTTTTCCCAAGTCACAGAGGGACTGAAGAAACATTTATGCTCAGAAATCAAATTTCCAAGGCATTAGAAGTAAACCCTAACCTCTTAGCATTTAAGCCTCGGCAAGTCGTTTTGCTCTCTAAGCCACCACCAATAATGAAGCTAGACGACGCCAATGGTGACAGCAAAACCCTAATTATTAATCCAGAGCAGGAGACTCTTCTCCTTCACTCCGTTGCTCTGTATCTTCAGCGCCGGGGCTTCTCCAAAACTCTTAAGAAGTTTTTCAAAGAAGCCAAAATCCAGGTCCCTTTCCCTTTGTGCCTATCTGTTACTTTGTTTCAGTTATTTCTGCTGCCTTCAATTCCTCATTTCCTACGCTATATTTGTGGTGCAGAAGGATGATTTGGGGGATTCTTCTGTTCACTTGGAAGATATATTCTCGAAGTTTTTGGACACGTGGTATGGCGTTAATAAATTCATAGCCAAATTGAATTGTTATTTTTTTATTATACAACGCGGGTCTATTTTGGGATCTATGCATGAATTGTTTGTGTTTGTATGTAGTTAAGCTGGTGAGGTGATTTTGTTCACTAAGTGCATTTTGATTTTCTATTGGATGCGCTGAAAATGCATGTACAGGTTAGCATCAAGTGCTGGAATCTAATTTCACAGCTTAGCCTGGGTATAGATAATCTTTCAAATCTCTCCCATCCCATAATTATAAGATCCAAGTAACTTATAATCTATTTGTAAAAGTTCCAGACGCCTGTCTCATCTTGGTTTTGGAGTAACTCTAGGGAGTTGCTTTGGCAATAGTGGTGAGGTCTTTGATGATATTGATGGCCATCAATTGGACATAATGCTCATACTTTCTTCCAGGCAGACTAAAAGACGTTTATAAATGTTTGACATTAAAAATATCCTACATTTCAGATCTATCTTATTTTATCAATATAGAACATTAAAATTTTAGTTATGGATTATCATAGCTCATTAGTTTCTATATTTGGCAGCCATCATGTCAGCAAAAACTCCAAGAGCCAGAAGGTGCAAGGTATGCTTTATTTTCAAAGGAAAATAACTTCGTTATTCTGGGCAATCACTTTTTTCCCTTTTTCATCCCGCCTGCCTTTTACCCCACTTTTCTGTCAGACAGTAAACATAATTCTTATGATAAGGCTGATAATATTACATATCCTGATTCTATTGATATGCAGAATTACAAACTGATGGCATTTCTAGAAGAGGTGGAGTGGGTGATGGAAAGGTAAAGAAGACTGATAAGAATGTTGGTGATAAAACTAACAATTCTAAGAATGCTTCAGAAGTAATTACAGATGATGCAGTGGTGATTGGTGTAAAATATAAAGAAAAAAGGGGAAACAAAAAAGACTCCTATTCTCATGATCAAGAACAGGTCAGCACAAAGATTTTGAAGGAACCTGACCATATGACAAATAATAAATCAAAGGATGAGAAGAGGAAGAAAAACCAGTGGTCTTCTGATCCTATTATTGATGAACAAGAATCAAATAAAAATGATTCTAAAAAAGATGATTTTCATAGTCCGAAGGTTGATGTAACTGAAAAAGAGGATAAAAGTTCCAAGAAGAGGAAAAGAGTGGTTTCTGAAGATGCTGTTGAGCCTGCTAGTGAAAAACTAGTTGAAGAATCCCAACATAGAAAGAAAGAGAAGTCCAAACGTAGAAAAACAGAAGTTTCTAATGAATCAAGGATAGGAGAGTCTACAGAGTTAACATCAACCAGAATCGAAGGACAAGTTCAGAAAAAAGATAGCAACCAAGTTGGTTCTGGTGATTCTCAGAAAATATCTACTAAACAGATTAATGGGCTGTCAAATGGGAGCCTCAAAGAAAATGGAGAGGAAGGTGCCATTCAGAAAGCTATGAAGATGCAACAGAATGGTTCGGCCGAGGTACACTTTGAGCAATCTAACTTTAGATAATTTTTTTGCTTTAGCTGCTTCAAATTCTGAATCTGAAGGCTTTAAATGATCCCGCTTGTCCCTGCAAGTATGAATCATTACATGATTATCATCTTACCAAATTCATCGTGACCATGATACATGCACATGTATGCACTCATATTTAGGATCATGATTATGCAATTCTTCTATCATTGTTTCTAAAGGATTGCCCTGGCTTCGGCTGAAGGCCAATCAGACTCTAGTTTCAGCACGTGAACTTATGAATGGTAGGCTTTCTTCATTAGGCGCACCAGTAGGTATTTAGGTGTTCACTTTTAGTGATTCATAGGGCATGTAAAAGGTGCCTTGTTGAAATTGTCCTTGTATTTGTGTTATAATCTAGCAAGTAACCTATACCATTGATTCAAACAAGAAAAGAAAAATCATATCAAAATAAAATGAATGGAAAGGTTAAAAGAAAAAGGGGCGATCTAGTGAGATTATTATTTGGCATAAGATGGGAGTGTTGGATTTGGAAGAGGTAAAGAGGATGTATATCATACCAAATCCATTAAAGGGAAAAAAAATGTTATGTTCACATAATTAGAAAAGGTAGATAGATTTTTTCATTTGATGGCCAATACTTGATTACTCATAGATAAGGAGGAATATTTCCTTTCAAGAATAGTCTTTAATAATGAAGAAGAAAAAGAAATGAGAAGTGATAAAGTTGAATGTGATGATAATGATGATGAAGAAAGTTATTTTGAGTTTGAAGATGAGTGAGTGTTACTATTGTTTTGGGGATATTGTTGTGAAGGAGTTTGAATATCATTTTAAGTCTCTTAAGAATCTTCTTCTTAATCCTTATTTTAAATTTAGAAAAATTGATGCAAAGTTCTCACATGTTTTATTTTATGATTATTAGTAGTTTTATTAAATAAGCTTAGTGTTCTTACATTATAGAGTTAAATCCCTCTTTTTTAAAAAAAGAAAAAAGAAACTTTCCTTGTCTCACCTCTACAAAGTTCATGTTTGTGCCTTGCATGTAGGATCTGGCATCCCTTAGTGCCTTTATACACCTTGTGCTTTTAATAACTATGGCTCCTACAATCCACCTATCTTATCATTCTTATTTCTATTGAAAATGGATTTCTAGTTGGTGTGTTCCTTTTGGATTTTATATCTTTGTAATATGTGGTATGAATAATAGGATAAATATTATTTATTGCAACAATCTATATAGATTTTATTTAGAAGTTTTTTGTGAACTTGAGGTTGTCTCTGGATGAGTTTAGAAGTCGAGCCCAAGGCTCATTAGGCTCTAGTTTGAGGGCATCAGCTCATGAACGGTGGGAAATCGTCATGAGGTGCATGTGTAGTCACTGAGACATGTCTTAAGTTAGAAAGATGGTATAGTCAAGACATGCCTTGTTAATATTGTTCTCATATTTGTGTTGATGTTGCTGCTGCTGCTGTTATTATTGTTAGTATTATGTGATGTTCCCAGGTCGAAGATTGTGTCACCAGGTAATTCCTTGAATTACGTATGGTGAATTAATGAAATCGGATTCGTCAAAGGGAACCTAGACCCTAGGACTTGTTAGAGAGAGACCCAAATGTCTTAGGGATTTTCTGAAATTCTGCTTGCTTTATTTTGTTGTATCCATCTCTTTAAATAGAGATGGTTCAGTACAAGAGATAGGGAAAGCTACTGAAAATTAGAGATATGCTAAAAATAAACTCTTCTATTCTAGGAAGTTTATTGAAAACAAAATACCGCCAACTATCAACAGTGTCATAAAATTAAACAATCTTTAATGCTAACCTGTAAGGTATTATTTTTAATCTAATCTATCAAGTGACCTATACTATCGATTGGAACAAGAAAAAACATCATATAAATCAAATGAGCAGAAGGCAAATAGGAGAAAGAAAAAAGGATTAATTGTTGAGATTATTATTTGGCATAAGATGGGATTGGTGGAGCCATTAGTGTTAAAGATGATGGCAACATACCAGATCCGTTAGAGGAAAATAAATAAGTTCACATCCATCTTCACTCCTAGTAATTGCAGATGTGGGGCATATTTTCATTTTAGGGCCAATATCCTCTATTGCTTATAGATGAAGAACATATTTATTTTCAAGAAAAGTCCATAAAAAGGAAGAAAAGGAAATGGGAGTGATATAGTTGAATGTAATGATAGTGATGATGAAGAAGGTTATTTTGAGTTTTGTAATGATTCTGTCGCATGGTTGCTTTAGGGGTATAGCTATCTAGGGATAGAATTGTCTTTTTCAGCTCTTAAGCATCTTCCTTTTAATCTTTATTTGAAATTTAGAAACTATTGATGCTAAGTTTTTGCATATTTATGTCATAAGTGTAGCAATCTTGTTATATAATCTTAGTTGTCTTATATTATATTATGAAACTTGTTCTTTTTTGGTTTTCATCTTTTTTTGGCGCCTCACCACCTTGTGCTCCTTATTGCCTTTTGGCAAGGATTCTATAGTTATTAAACGTGCAAGGCGCACTAAGACGCTAAGGGGTTTTGGAGCCTAGGTGCAAGCACGCGTCCGAATGACATAAAGCGCAAAAATAAAAATAATAATTAAAAACATTATAAATTTTATTATTAGATTACTAGGAAGGTGATATAATATTATAACTATTAAAACTCAAAACACATAAGTCATAACAAAAAAAAAAAAAACACATACACACAGAAGAAAAAAAAAAGAAAAACTTAATTAAGATTTGAAATTCTAAACACAAAAGGCTCCTAGGCTTGCTAAAACTTGAAGTCCTAAACACACAAGAATTCTAAGTTTACTAATACTGTATTTAACAAGTTCTAACGTTTATCAATTATGAATTATCATAGCAAAAAACAATTAGTATTGCATCTAAACTGTACTGTTCAAATCATCTTTGTGGAGGCTAAAACAGATTTTTTTTTGCCCTAACACTATTTTTTTTCTTTTTTATTGTTTATTTTATAAATAATTAGGTATGGCAAGGTTTACTAAAGTTTTTTTCAATTTATAATCAATGGTTCAGATTTCCCCACGCTAAGGCGCATCTCGCATTAGGCCCAAGGTGCATGCCTTTGTGATAGTGCTCACCTTTGGGTTTTTAAGGCGTTAAGGCCGGTGCCTGGTGCGAGGTACACCTTTAACAACTATGAACGATCTTATGTTTGCATGCTTATATCGATGCATGAATAACATGTGAAACATGTTTTGTTAAGGTGTCTAATACGTTGTTAAATGATAGCAATTTGTATATACTGTTTGATGTTAGCATTGAGGCATTGGAGCTGCTAAAGACATTGATTTCAGCGTTTTGATGATATGATAGCAAGCACACGCACAGGCACACATATAAAATTCAATGCACACTCTTAAAATGAAATTATTTTGTTGCAGCCAAAGACAGTTAAACATTTTCAAAGAGTAAAAGTTGAGGAGGTGGGTTTTTCTGATGAGAAGCTAAAAGACAATTCATATTGGGCAAAGGTTTGTTTATATATAATTCTTTTTTTCATCTCGTCCTAATTTTCTGTATGTCTATTATTGCCTTGGATTTTCTTTTATCATTATTTTTGTTTTATTTCCATATAGGATGGTGCTGAAATTGGTTATGGTGCAAAAGCACAGGAAGTACTTGGACAAGTTAGAGGAAGGTACATTTGTGCTTGAGGTTCTTGTGCTCTTGCATTTTTTTTACTTTGAGATGCATGCACAAATATTAAAAGTTTTTTTTTTAAAAAGGAAAGTTATTATTGTGATTTTGGTATATCTGCTCCTCAAATCAAGAGCATATAGTAACCACTCATATAATCCAGTTCATGCTGCTTGATTTGCGAGTCCAGCTTCATGAAAAAGGTTCACATCTTCTTGAATATAATGTTGTTCATGATCGTCTACTGGAATATTCATTTGGTCATCCACAGGTTCCTGGTACTGCAAGGCTTGTACAGCCCCAGTCGAGTCCTTAACCATTCTCTACCTCTCAGCTAACTTCATTTGTTGGGGTTGATTGCCTCTGCCAACCACAGTTTAGAAACAAAAAGGAAAAATCCTAGAGTAATTTAGGATTGCATTCTGATACCGCTTGGTGTAGCAGAAGAGATTAGGACAATTAGATCTCAACAATTAGTTTATATGTGTTTATATAAGTATCCAGTTGGTATTCATTATTATATAGCTTATTTCTTTAAATCCAATAAATCCTTGGATGTAGAGAGCTGCATTTTTCATCTTTTTCACACCACGCATATAGAAATGTGAACACATATATCTGCAGTCCTTATTTTGTCTTGTTGCTGCTATCATCAGTATTATGAAATCATTCGACCACTACAAGCAGAATAGTAATATGCATCTTTGATGAGTTTACCCTCGTCATTATATGTCCTGACTCTCTATCTTCTTCTCAGGGATTTTAGGCATGAAAAGACAAAGAAGAAGCGTGGGTCATATAGAGGAGGGCAGATTGATTTGCAATCCCACTCTGTTAAGTTCAATTATTCTGATGATGATTGATTGATGTTTTCATCTTTCTTCAGATTTTGGATATCATCAATATGGTATTTTCTTAGAAATTAGAACTGCGATTCTTATTTATTTTTACTTCCTGACTTGTGCAATAACTTTCAACATTATTGAAAAACTTGAGTTAACTAAAGGATTTTCATGTCTACCATGATTTCAAAATTCTTGGAGTTCTTCCCTTTGCCCTCCCCTCTTTTCCATCAAAATATATGAATCGTTCTCGTCCTATCTCGAACAAAATGTGTCTTGATTTGGCTGGGTTACACTCTGCAGTATGTCTTGAGTGATCATTTATTCTTATTTTCTGATTGTGTGTTAAGTTCAACAGACTGACACAAGTGGATCCTAGTAATTTTCAAAACGGGAAGTTTTATTTATTCCAGTTAAGCTGGCTGTAGATCCAAGCTAAGAAGTTCACTTTGGCACAGACTTATTATAGTATTGTGCTATTTTTCTCGTCCATCAAAATTAAGATGGGTAAAAATCACAAGGGGATTCAAAAAAATCCTGAGGTGAATTCTACTTTGCCATATTCTTTGTGTCTTTTATTTCCCAAAAAATAAATAAACCGTAAAATTCAAGGTGTGACCCTTTTCCCAGTGTCTTATTTTATTAGAACTAGTTCTCTGCTGATGTTAGGGCAATGATATTAAGGGCATGATTGAGACAATCACAAAGATGTTCAAATTGCATATGATAATGTTTTCATGACTAGCAAAGGAAAATGAGAGAAATAAATGAAAAGCTTGCACAAATAAGTTTTTATCATATTGTTGGATTTTTTTTGAAGTCTGCTTCCAACTTTCCTTGAGAATTCTCCCACTACCAATTCTTTTCTTATGGGGCAAGAGTTTAGCCATTTAAAGGATTGACTTCTCTTACTTTTGTTCAATTTAGTATCTTGATTTTATTCTCAAATTTTTATTTTTTGTATGTTTTTGGGTTTTTTTTTTTAATTTAAAAGTATATTGTGAAAATTTCCCAAATATAATTTGGGGATCCATTGGCCCTACTTTAAAATTTCAGAAATATCTAAAAATTATTGGCATACGTGTCAAAATTTTACAAATGAAATTTTGTATTAAAATAAAAATACGAAGGCCTTCAATATTCAATTCTAATGAGTGCTAAAATCGAAACATAAATCTTTCTATATATGATCCATAAGAGGTTTTTGTTTCGGTTAAATTATGATATAAAACCAAAATCAGGCAATTTGGGTTGCATAATAAACCATTAATTAAAATTTGGGTCTGATTCGAAATCGAACCATTGTCAGGGCTAATGAACGTTGTAAAGATTAAAAATAAAATATTGTGATTGTGCAAAAACGAAAAATGAACAAATAACATCACAGCTCTTTCCTCGAAATTTCTTGTGGGGAACTATCAACAACTTTTCAATCAAGCGTATTAAATAATTCTTTATTTATTTAGAGACATTTATTTTTGGTAATTAATAAATCTTACCTAATTAAATATTAAAATGCAAATATATATATATATATAGCTTAAGTCATATACAACTTTCTGAAAATGTTCGTTTTCGTCGTTTAGTCTTCTGCAGTATTTTCTGTTTGTAATCTATTTAATTCGTAAAATTGAATATACGGCTATTTGTTACTGACATGACATCATTGATTAAATCAAATATTTTTTTATTGTGTCAGTATTATAAGACTTTGTATACATTTTACGAATTGAACAAAGATTAAAATAGACAAAAAAGAATTCAAATGGTTAACAAAAATCGCTGTAGAGAAGAATTGTGTATAACTTAAGCCTTTATATATATATACATATATGGGTTTTGGGATTGATGAAGTACTTGCATTGTATGCGAAGAAACAAGAAAGACATAACTTCTCCTTTTTATTTAGATTTCAATTTGTTCTAATTCCTAATAGGCTTTTTCTTAGTTCTCTATTATGTGATTTAATCCATAGAAAGGCAAAGGTAAAGCTAATGCACTGATGAAGTTTCCTTCTCATTCCATACAAAGGTATATCTATATATCTTCTTACATTTTTCTCATATGATGAGAATAACAAGAATTTAATTGGTTGCATTTACCTTTTGACTTCTTCTTCTTCTTTTTCCTATTTCTTTTTTATGATTTTTCCTTTATTTTTTATTTTGCTTTGCTTTGGCATATTCTTTTCCTTTAAAATGCATATATATATATATATATATAGCGCTTAAGTTATATACAACTTTTTAAAAATGTTCGTTTTCATCGTTTAGTTTTTTACAGCATTTTCTGTTACACTTTATAATCTATTTAATTCGTAAAACTGAATATACGGCTATTTGTTGCTGAAATGACATCATTGACTAAATCAAATATTTTTTCTTATTGTGTTAGTATTATAAGGCTTTGAATACGTTTTACAACTTGAACAAAGATTAAGATAGACAAAAAAGAATTCAAATGGTTAAATGGACAAAAAATCGCTGTAAAAAAAATTGAGTATAACTTAAGCAGTTGTATGTATATATATGGGTTTTGGGATTGATGAAGTAATTGCATTGTATGTGAAGAAACAAGAAACGCGTAACTTCTATATGAGTTTTGAGATTGATGAAGTACTTGTATTGTATGTGAAGAAACAAGAAACGCGTAACTTCTATATGGATTTTGGGATTGATGAAGTAGTTGCATTGTATGTGAAGAAACAAGAAAAGCATAACTTCTCCTTCTTATTTAGGTTTCAATTTGTTTTGATTCCTAATAGACTTTTTCTTAGTTCTCTATTATGTGATTTAATCCATAGAAAGGCAAAGGTAAAGCTAATGCACTGATGAAGTTTCCTTCTCATTCCATACAAAGGAATATCTATATATTTTCTTACATTTTTCTCATATGATGAGAATAACAAGAATTTGATTGGTTGCATTTACCTTTTGACTTCTTCCTATTTCTTTTTTATGATTTTCCCTTTATTTTTTACTTTGCTTTGCTTTGGCATATTCTTTTCCTTTACCACTGTTATTATAAATAATAATAATAATAATAATAATAATAATTTTATTAAAAAAATATAAGAAGACTGCAGAACAAGTTTAAGACTATATGTTAATTAATTACCCAAAAGTCTAATCAGATAAAGACTGGGAGAAATTTTGTTTTAGAAATTTGGATAAAACGAATAGACATTTGTAAAAGGGATGAATTTGACAGCTGGTATAATGCTAATAATTTAATATTTTAAAAATTATTTTAATTATAAAATAAAAATTTAGATAATTTTATATTATTAAATATTAAATTATTATAATTTACGTAATTAAAATACCACATATAAAAATCATCCTTTAAGAAACGGTGGATTAGGCGGTGGAAATGTACACCGGAGACCCGCTCTCAAAGTTCAAAGTAATACCACAGCCTCATTTTCTGTGGGTTAATTATTATTGCGGATCCAATAAAATTAATTATTTAGAGTTATTTATAAAATTAATTCTTAATTTATTTTATATTTAAGCTGTTCATCGAATTGAATTATTATTATTTTATTAATAAGGAATTATATAATTATGTAATTGGGTCGGATGATTTCTATTTTAAATTTGGAGTTGAATTAATTAATTGAGAAAATCATCCGATTAATCTAATTTTTAAAAATAGTTAAATTTTGGAATTTACTTATTTAAATTTCATTAAATTTCGGAGTAATTTTTTTAGAATGGATTGTATCGTTTTAACCATACATGAAAAACGGAAATGCTAACATTCATCACTTGCATCAACAGAAATTTATTAAAATCTCTGTAATAATTTAATAATATTTATATTTGTATTTATATTTTTAGTTTTTTTAGACATATTCTTACATTTTTAACAATTAATCAAATAGTGATAAATATCTAATTTTATTGTTAAGAATAATTTTTTAAAAATAAAATAGCCAAATTATCAAAATCTTTTATTATTTGATGATATTTATAATTATATTTATCCTTTTTCAAAAAATTAAATAAATAGACATTGATAATTAATTCCATTAATAATTTAGTTTGATATGATATAATTTTATTTAAAATAAATACTTTTAAGTCGATACAAATTGAATAGTACTTTAGAATATTCTTGACTAATACTCTTATATATATATATATATATATATAAATTCACACTATTCAAGTTAATAGCATAATAAATTTGTTCAAAGCCTATAAATTTAATAATACTATAGTGATTATAATATTTATAATTCTAGTTCAGTAATATAATAATGACTATAATCTGATTTATTGTCTCTTTTGAATCAAATATGATTTGCCTGTTTGAATTGACCATAAAAATATATCACGATAAGACGACGGAAACAAAATGTCGTAACAAGACTACAAAACTAAATGCCACACAAAAATAACGAAATCACAAAAAACAAAACTAACAAAATAAAAATTTAAATTTATATAAAATAATCACTTATTTTATAAAATAAATAGATAAAAATATGTTAAATGATAATTTCGAGCTAATAATGGTTAAAAATATCCCTCGTTTCTTAGGAAGATGATAGTTAGAAAAAGAAATAAGAAAAAATTGAGAGAAAAATAAGGCTAATAAATTCAAATAAATATTGAAAAATAAAATAAAAAATCAATTAAGTAAATAAATTCCAACATGATAATCCTAGATATGTCCTAAATTAGTAGTTGAAAAGAAACTAAAATAAAAATATATATATAAAAAAGGAAAGGAACATTTTTTTAAAAGTTAATATATATACCTTCCCAAACACGGCATAAAGCAAAAGAAAAAAATCATTCATATAATATGTAAAAAAAGTTATTATTTATTTCATAAAATTTGACATAATATATTAATACTTTTTAAAATTTAAAAATTATATTATTCGCTCTTTATATTTTATTATATTATATTAATACGTTATTCTATTAGATTTTCAATTATAAAGACGTCAGTTTGTGATGAAGTAATAAATAATAAAGAAAAAATTACTATTCACTCAATAAAATTTTACCTATTCTACTCGTTATCTTGAGGTTTGATCTATTATAATATTATCCCTTGAGGTTTAATCTCTATACTCTTCTTAACAAATGAAAATATTTTTTTTAACTAATAGTGAAAGCTTTAAAAATTTAACATAAATAGTATACAATTTAGCAGAGATAAAATAGAGAGAACAAATAACATAATTTTTAAATATTAAAGAATACTAATATAATATGTTTAATATCAAAAGATAAATAACAATTTTTTCATATATATATTAGGGGTAACAATTATAACACATACCCATATCCACCCATTTAAATTAGAGTGAGTCACAAATAAATAGTTTAAATATAAATGGGTTCGATCTATTTTAATCAATTAATATATGTGTGAATTAGGATTACATACCATTTTAAACTCATTTATAAATTTAAAAAAAAACTTTTTTTTAATTTTTTATTCCAGATTTTTATTAAATTTCTTATAAAGCTTTTTGAAAAATTACTTAATATATTAACAATTTTAACCATTTTTTTTATGTTTACATACAAAATTTCAATATTGTTTTTTTTTTTCTAAATTTTTTATTAATAAAAAGTAAATTATATAATTTTATAGTTAATACATATTTATTATTGTATTTATTGGAAAAAATTATTATTTTTACTGTTAAAAATTTAATTTTTGAAAATTTTTATAATTTTTTTAAAAATAATTACATGTTTAAACTATCACATCTGTATATCTAGGACACCAATTGATGCACACGAACTGGACTCAAATAAGTCAAGATAACTGAAAATTGAGCGTATTGTGATAAAAACAGCATCAATACAATTAGAGTCTAATTATAAATTCAAAAAAAGTGAATAATTAGTATATAAACTTGTGATACTAAGGCATCAAATGAGACTGATAAGAGGGACAAATTCATAAATTTATAATTTTTGGTCAAATGAGCGAGTTGTGAGTCGAGCATACCGGGATGTTGAACATGTTAAGACAAATCTGTGAGTAAAATATTACGTCAAAATTCTTCCGCTTAAAGTCTCAAACTGATGAAATAAAATTCAGATCCTAGATAAATTTTAGATATATGAGTAAATGAGTGAGTTAGAATTAAATGAATATGAATATCTATATAATAAATTAAATGGATCATAAATGGATTTATGAAAAATCCAATCCATTTATATCCACTCTATACCGACCCTAACCCACCCATTTGCCACCTCCTAATATATATATATATATATATATATATATATAAAAGGTAAGAAGACGTGGTAGTTGAGCAGTGTGCTAAGTGCTTTCACATTGTAGTACAGAAGTTGAAGATCTATTGTAAGTCTTTGAAGGATAATCCCAGTTCTCTGCTTTTTTATTTTATTTTTCTATTGACTTGCTGTTTTGTACTTAAAATTTTTTTTTTTTATGATATAATATATTGAATTAATTTCATTTAAAGCAAAGCATGTAGATATGGATTTCTGCAGCATGTGATGCCATCTAATACTATGAAGATGAATAAACTACTAATGGAGAAATTGAAGTCATCTCTTATAGAAATATTTATCTTCATTTTGGTGCTGCAGAGGCAGAAATTAACCAATCATTACAGGCCTTTTCAATAATTTCTATTCACACAGATTTTTTCTGGTAATGTTTATTTCTTTCTTTCTTTTTTTTTTTTTAAATTTTTTTTACAATTAAGAGTTTAAGCAACTTCTACATATTTAGCTGCTTTCCAGGTTTACACTTCGGCAACCAATCTACATAATCTTCAGAAAGTGCATCCTCTGGTTGACTTAATAGCTCATACATTACCAATGATGATTACAGTTTTTGGTTATGTTATGGACAGTAGAGTTAATAACTCATTTTCTTCTATCAATTTTAAATATATGAAATCCATTATAACATTTTCGACAATACCCTTTATTTTAAAGATCATCTTCAATAGAATAAAGAGTATCTTAAAATATTTCCAATAGATTCAGACAAAAAAATAAGTTTGGCTTTCTATATTTACAGAACCAAACTTCACTTTCTATTTTAATTTTAATAAATATAACTCAACTTTTTATACATGTTCTCTTTTTTTATTGGTGTGTTTTTTTAAAATACTTTTTTTTTCTTTATAATAAAAAATTATTTACATTTTTTAATAAATATTAATTTATATATGATAAAATAAAATGAATAGTAAATAGAAGGACTTTTAAAAAATTGTTACTTTTTATATTTAAAAATATTTTAAGGTGCTATTTTTTATTAAAAAAATATTTTTTAAAATAAAGAGCAGAGAGAGAAAGATTTTTCATAAATTCAATCAATTTTTTATATTTTATACATCATTTTACTTTATTTTACACAAATTAATATTAATTCAAAAGAAAAAAAGTAAATGATTTTTATTACAAGGAAAAAAAAGTTCACACCAATAAAAAAGAGAATATGCATAGTAAAAATATATTAATTATAATTAGAATAGAGAGTAAAATTTGTCTTTTTAGATATAGAGAGTTAAACTCACTATTTCTCTAAATTTTAAAAATAGATAGTTCATCGAAGGCTATTTTTATTAAATGACTTATTAAAATAAAGGGTCTATTAAAAATGATAAAAGACATAATCCAAATAAAAAATCTAATGAAGATATTGGAAGTATTTAAAATTATGTTAAGTATTATAAAAGCAAATTTTAAAATTTTTTAATTTAATTAACTAATTTTTTAAATTTTTTATAAACTATTTTTTTTAAATTTATTTTTTAAAAATATATCTATTAAATACCGTTTTAAAACAAAAACAAACTAAAAATACAAATTTTGGTGGGAAAAACGTTTTTTAAAAGTCAATCCCAAACGGACTGCTCTAATAGATATGCTGAGCTCGAGTCCTTTAACGGCTATTCATCAATCTTTATAGAAGTTTAAATTGAACCCCCTAATAAAAAAAAAAAAAAAAAAAGTAACCATGCTCCTATCTGGAAAAAGAAAGAACAAGAAAAAAAGAAAAAGAAAAAGGGAGAACGTTAATGCAAACCATCAAGAATCTCGGCGTTTCATTTATCGACGAGGGAAACAAATGCGCTTTTCCTATATAGTCGCACTGTATAATCAATAATGGCATTAAATATATATGATCCTTTCACTACTGGAATGCAGCAATCACTTGTTCTTGAAGGCAGCTGCTATTACTTATTCTTGATGTTCTCTTTCTCAGAAACTTGATACTCATTCGCTTCATCAAGCCGAAAGAGTTGCTTTGTTTTACAGATTTTTCAGTTTCACAGCTATTTCAGGTTTGTGTATTTTCTCTGTTGCTGTTGTTTTTTTTATATTTTTTTTAAATATACATTTGCATTCAAATGAGGTCAAGCTAAGAGCGGCACACGCATTTTACTGTGAATTGTTTGTCGTTTTCTTCAATTATCCCCAACAGTTGAAAAGACGAGACCTCCAGTCACTGCCTTTATTCAATTACACCCTTTTCACTGGAAGTTTTAATCACAGATTCACTGCCTCAGAGTATCGATTTTTTGTTTCTGTTATTATATTTCACACTCTATTCATGGATTTTCAGTATAATCGAGTCAGGAATTGGAGTTATTTTACAATTTTTATTTGTCTTTTTTGTTATTTTTTTAATAGATTTTGTGGACGTTCTTCATTCTTCAGATTACGCTTTTTGAACAAGTGGAAATCAGTTTGCAAAAAGAACAAAATTTCTGATTGCGAATTTGTTTTTTTTTTTTTTTGATTTGGAGGGAAAATGTGCAAGTGAACACTGAAAATCTGTTTTTGTTATGTTTTGGACGGAATAATTTTGAGGTTTTAGTGAACATTGAGAATCTGTTTAGAATCTTAGTTTGAAGTTTTAATGGTGAAAGACTACTGGTGGAAACATAGTGAAATCTAAGAGCCTAACGGTGCCATCTCTCCTGCGACAGAATATCAAATGAGTAGATTCGAGGAATCGCCGTACACGCGGCGACGTGATCTAGAGTCTGGAGGAGGTAATGACACTGACGACGATTCCTCTGGTCCCTTTGATATATTGAGCACTAAGAAGGCTTCTGTTGATCGTCTCCGCCGCTGGAGGGTATATAATTTTCCATCTCTTTTTAGTTCTCTGTGTTTTCATGTCACTGTTTGTGTTGCTATATTTGTTTTTAGCAGATTGGTCCAAGTAATAATGGAATGCTTTTCATTACTTTAATGAAAAATACTAGCAACATTCTACTTTCAACACTTTCTTCTTGGACGCTTAGCCCTATAGGAAGTCCACATCATCAAGTTTAGTTGTTAAATAAAGTAATAGATTTTGTATATTAAAATTTTGATAATGTGGGTGTCCAAGAAAATATAGCATTTCTCCTACTTTAATTTCATGTTCTATATTTTAGACGACTTAGAATTATACATGCCTATTAGTTTTCCTTTAAGTTAGTACTTTTATTCCTTTATTTCTATTAGTAGTTAAACAAACATTTTAGTGTGTCTTAAGGAATCATTTTCTAGGCGTTTAAGTGATTTGCTGTATGGAATTTATTACGCACAAGTTTGTGCAATGGGGTAACTGCTCGTCATGTTGATGCCTCATATTAATGTTTTGTGTTAATTGGGATGTGTTTCTTTGTAGCGAGCTGCTCTTGCGCTTAATGCTTCTCGTAGATTCCGTTATACATTGGACTTGAAAAGGGAAGAAGAAAAGCAGCAAATATTAGGAAAGATAAGAACGCATGCACAAGTCATTCGAGTACATACTCTCTCAAATTTGAATATTCTTTTTTAATATTGGCTTTGCATGAGCGTATATATTACTTTATGTTTTCTATTGTATTAGGCTGCATATTGTTTCAAAGCAGCTGCGGACCAAGCAAATGGTACATATTTTTCTACACGTCTTGTTTGATGTAAACTGAATTGTATGAATAGTATGATGTGGTTTTTCTTAGGTTAACTTTTATGGCTTCTGTTTGTTCTGTTATTCATCCTTTGTACATTTTGTTAAGTGTTATAAAAAATAAAGGGAGATATCTCTATGAAGTGGCTAAAATTAGCAGAGCAACTTTTATGAGTCAGTACTCATTCTTTTAGTAATTCATCCTTTTGTAGTTATTATTCGATACATACCAACACTCTCAATTGCTTTAACAACTTTCGCCACTTAGTTGAGGTACTTCCCTTTTTGTATATGTGTTTTACTGCATCTTATGCTATGGCTTTTATTTCAGTGGAGAGCATTATAAACAAATACAGGGATCCTTCATGTATTTCATTTTGTTGCTGCCTATATTCATTCTCTTTTTTCTCAGAATTGTTTAATATGACGCTAGAAATTTTGTTGACAAGCCATAATCTCTTTCCTGGCTGACCCATCCTAGACTTCCTTTTCTTTTACTTTTTGTTTTCCCCAATGTTTTATTAAAAATTATAACCGACATATGCACCACTGCTGTTCTATAATACACACTTGTCAACTGTCATCTGCTTTTCATCTGTTGTGTTGCACTGGTTGAAGCAAGAGTATCTTCCCTTGGGTTTTAAGAGATTAATGGGCTTATTCATGGTAGACTTAATAAATCATGCTGGGTATTTGAGGATTCATTGATTTTTATTTTCTCTGCAGGGACCAGAGAATTACATCCGACTCCTAAAGGTGACTTTGGAATTGGGCAAGACCAACTTTCTACACTGACAAGGGATCATAAGCTTGATGAGCTAGAGGAAATCGGAGGGGTAGTTATACAATATAAGTTCCTCTTGATTGATTTGTGTACTCTTTAAAAATGTCTTACGTTCTTTTTACTGTTGCATATTTGCTATAGGTAAAAGGTCTTGCTGATCTATTAAAAATGAGCCCAGAGAAGGGGATTCGTGGAGATGATGCTGATTTACTGAAGCGCAAGAATGCATTTGGATCAAACACTTATCCTCAGAAGAATGAAAGGAGTTTCTGGGTAATCTTTGCTGCAGATTTGTATTTGCAATTTTTTTGGTTATTTTCTTACTGCCTTTTATGAAATGTTATTGAAGAAATAGTGTACAAGCTTCAATAGACTTAGATTTATATTTTATTTTATAGATGTTCCTTTGGGAAGCTTGGCAAGATTTGACTTTGATCATATTGATGGTTGCTGCTGTGGCTTCTTTGGCTCTGGGTATAAAGACTGAGGTGAGTTTGCACAAGGCGTAACTAATTGAATCACCAATTCATAAATGCTTGATGCAGAAGAATGTTTTGAAAATATTCGAGGTTTTTATGGTTATTTTGTTATTTGTCTGTCATTATTCTTGGAAACCTTTTGTATGATTGATTGCAGGATTGTAGTTATGAATTTTTGTGTATTTGGAAAAAAGGAGTGAGGTTTTGATTAAAGAAAAAAATTGGTTAAATTAATTTGTCATGGATGACAAGTATCTGTAGAACTTCTGCATTTCCTTTGTTCTTTGTTTTGCTGTTAATGATTGGTTGTATGATCCTAGTGTTGGGAACTTTTTATGCCATTATGTAATCCAAAAACTTCAGCATTTACTTCTGTTTCCTTTTCATGTGGGGTATAGTGATGAATGATTTTTGTTTTTTAGGGTATCAAGGAGGGGTGGTATGATGGTGCCAGCATTGCTTTTACAGTTATTCTTGTCATTGTTGTGACAGGTATGGGAGGAATTGTTCTTAAGCATGACACTTGTAGATTGTAGTGCTGTCTTAAATTTGTAGAGTACAGGCAAATCTTTGCCCCTGGGCAATAGAACATTTGATTCCTTTCCTATGCTGGCGCATAAGCAAACTTTTGTAAAGATTGGAGTTTTATATTCGCTCATACTGTTATAGTTGCTCATCGTCTTTGGGAAAGTAGAACATGTAATTCATGTATGTTTGAGTTGAAGAGAAAATGCAGAAGCATTTTCATTTATTATCTTTAGCATATGTAGTATTGATATATCTATCAAATGTTTATTTCATAAATACACCAAGGTCTTTTCAGGTTGTTCAGTGGAATTAATCATTTCTCATTCAAAAAGAGAATATCCTTAATTTTTTCCTTTTTCTGTTTCAGCTGTGAGTGACTATAAACAATCTCTTCAGTTCCGAAATTTAAATGAGGAGAAGAGAAACATACATATGGAGGTGCGCTTCTGCATAAAAAGTGCCTTCTTATTACCTTGAATTTTACTTTTATATTATGTCTCAAGAAAAGTTTATGTAGGTTATCAGGGGTGGGAAAAGAGTTGATGTTTCAATATATGACATTGTTGTAGGAGATGTTGTGCCCCTCAACATTGGTGACCAGGCAGGCTCTTCTTTAATTGTTGTAATTTTTGCTCCCACTTTCAGCTTAATTTGTTAATAACCTAGATGCATCTGTAGGTTCCTGCTGATGGAATTTTAATTACTGGTCACTCTCTTGCTATTGATGAATCTAGCATGACTGGTGAAAGCAAGATTGTAAGTCTTCTGGCATATCCTATTTTGTGTTATAATTGCATAAGAGTACTTAGTTTATTTATATGTGATTACTATTTCTGCAGGTTCAAAAGAATTCCAAGGAACCATTTCTAATGTCTGGCTGTAAAGTGGCAGATGGTAGTGGCACCATGCTGGTATAGTTCATTTTTTGTATCGTCTCCCAGCATAGTGTTTTATTCCCTTTTCATAAAGCACCTGTCGTTGATTCTTGATTACATGTCATACAAGCAAGAGTAATCTTTGATTGTGTTAAGAGAAGAGGAAGACCAAACTGGGGGTGTCGATTGGGTGGTGTCCAAAGTTTCTACTTGGTATTTTTTCTGTAGTGTTAAATCTTTGAGTTGTTTTGATATTCATAAGGGATGCATTGAAATACCTTCATCATTTTATCCAACGTAAGTATGCATTGACAATATCATACAATTCACTTTTATGCTTCAGTGCTCATCTTTGAAAGTTTTGACTTGCTAGTTCCATTGCATTCTCATTTAAAAGATTTCCTTTATTGGTTGCGAGGATAACATGCCTTTGATTATGCCTATTTTTGAAAGCACTTGCTGGTCTAGAGGGGGCAAGGAAAACAAGAAAGAAAAACCTGAACCTAAGAATGATTGAGATTTGTTGCAATATTGTGAACTAATGGATTTTTAAACTACTATTTACTTTCTGGATCTGATTTGAATTTTCCCTCACAAAGTATATATATGTATGTATGTGCTCAGGCATCTTTTTCACTTAAGTGTATTTTTGGTTGTGTATACTTCTACCAATCCCTTTACCTAAGTCTTTTTGTTTGGTTTTTCTTTTTTCACAAGATTTTTTAATAGTTCAGTGGTAAAATGCTTGGACTGGTAAAATGTACTAGATCTTTTAATTTGGGCTAGCATAAAATGTCATGGATTTTCCCACTGACATAATAGCAGCTGTCAATATATTTCCTATGAAATTGAAGGCACAGTTTGTTGTTTGTTTACTTTCCCATGTCAATTTGGTGTGTTGATCGTGATGTGACAGCCATTTTGGGTTCTCTTTTTCATTTTTTTTTTCTTTTTTAATTTCGTGAAGTTATTGGTGGCTGTGGTCTCATATTTTTAGGCAGCATTTCAATTCTTCCAGTTAATACATATTGCAACTTAGTATCAGACAAAATAAAGTAAATTAAATTGTTTGTTTTCAAAGAGAAAAAGTAAATGGAAGAGACCTCGTTGGTGTCAATTTTTCATCATGGGTAGCATATGATATACATTTCCTTTTTCTTTTCAGGTGACAAGCGTTGGGATTAATACTGAATGGGGGTTGCTTATGGCTAGTATTTCGGAAGACACTGGAGAAGAAACACCATTGCAGGTTGCTTTTTTTTTTTTATTGTTGTCATTGTACTTTAGTAATTTTGACAGAATGTTAACAGTTTTTGCTTATTTATGGATGATTGGTTATAGGTGCGCTTAAATGGAGTTGCAACTTTCATTGGCATTGTTGGATTGACTGTAGCTCTGGTTGTATTGGTTGTCCTTATAGCCAGGTTACTTAGCTTTCTCCCTCCCTCCCTCTCTCTCTCTCTCTCTCTCTCTCTGTGTTTTCATTTCGTGCAATTCGCTTTCTTACAGATTTTTTACTGGCCATACCAAGGACGCTAATGGAACTCCTCAGTTTGTTGCGGGTAAAACAAGTGTTGGTGATGCAATAGATGGAGCTATTAAAATTCTTACTGTTGCGGTATGTGAACCTCTAACAAGAGGCTCTTCTTATGTTCAATTGTTTTGTTCTCATCTCAGTTTATGTTTGATGTTTTCAAGGTCGCCATTGTTGTAGTTGCAGTGCCTGAAGGGTTGCCTTTAGCTGTTACCTTGACGTAAGTACTTGAAATAGACCTTTCTGCACATATAGTTCTATATTTTTGGTCTAATCATCAATAAGTATTCTTTCTTAAGTAGCAGTGGGTAATCCTTCTCTTCCATTATCACTTGTGATAGTGTGGCCTTGTGAATTGTTAGTTTTATAGCAGATCACTTCCAGCCACCCTTCATAGGGCAGATGATGTTACTTCATTTCTGGATTTTCTGATTTCATTTTTTTTAAATCCTTCGGAGTTTCTATTTTTGCTTACTTTTTTTTCTTAATTTTCTTCGACAGTCTTGCCTCCTCTATGAGAAAAATGATGGCGGATAAGGCCTTGGTACGTTCTATTTACTTCGATTGGTTTTTTTTTTGACATTCTGTGGTTAACTGATATTGAATGCAGGTGCGTAGGCTTTCTGCCTGCGAAACGATGGGTTCTGCAACAACTATTTGTAGTGATAAGACTGGGACGTTAACCCTAAATCAGGTAAAAGTATAGTGCATTTTCACTGTAATTTGATGTTCACAATTTTGCACTGTAAAACTGGGTAAAAATGAGGATTTTATGTTATGGTCTGGTTGGTTAATTAATTTAGTGTACTTGAATGGTGTTGTGAGATATTGAGAGATATTTGAATAATATTCTTAATTAGTTTGATTTATGTAATTAGGGATAAGTAGAGATTTATTATCTAGTTTGTATTGTTTCTTATTCTTCATATATTTGTTTCCTATTTTATATTCATAGGGTTGTATATATAGGGTTTTCTACTATCAATGAAACAATTAATTTCTTTCCATTCTTTTTCCTTTATATGGTATCAGAACCATGAGTTCCAGTGAAACTCTACCTAGAAATCGATCTAAGAGTTATATCTAAGTAGGCATCTCATTGTCATAGTTGAGTTACCATGAGTGATCCATTTTGTTTTTCTGCTCTTGAGAGCAGATTGTAATTTCTTGAGTCATCCTTATAGAGTGACATTTGTTGTCGGTATGTCTTGCTTGACTTTCCTCGGATTGTACGACATATTCTCTTATCTGGTTGGGTCTACATTGGTGTGGTGTGAGGTTTTTTATGTTATAGATTTTGTTGATTTGTATGACATTTTCTACCTGGTTGGGTCTACACTGATGTGGTGTGAGGCCTTTTGTGTTTCAGGTTTTGGAGCTCTTTGTTTTTTACATTTGTAATAAGTTGGGCATGATCAACATCTATGCTCTAACTTGAGGAGGATTGTTGTGAGATATTGGGAGATATTTGAATAATATTCTTAATTAGCTTGATTTATGTAATTGGGGATAAGTAGAGATTTATTTCCTAGTTTTTATTGTTTCCTATTCTTCATATATTTGTTTCCTATTTTATATTCATAGGGTTGTATCTATAGGGTTTTCTACTATCAATAAAACAATTGATTTCTCTCCATTCTTTTTTCTTTACAAATGGTTTAACTTTCTCCATGTTCAATTTCTCTAAAGCCATGTTAATTGTAAAGTAGCCAGTTTCCTATGATCACATTTCAGTTTGAATCTCTATAGACATCTTGTTGTTTGTTAGCATTGAGTGGGTTTACATCGGAAGAAATACTCCAGGTGCTTCTCTGATGTATTGTGAGGAAAGTGTTGTTGCTGAACCTTTGCTTTTTGGGTGATAGATCTTAGGGCGATTGACATGTAACCTTTATTTCCCCGCACCTGCTTGAGTAAGCAACGGGTTTCTATTATTCACAGATGACTGTTGTTGAAGCTTATGTTGGTGGTCAAAAAATTGATTCTCCAGAAAGCAAAGCGCAAGTATCTCCAAATTTGTCCTCTTTACTAATTGAGGGAATTGCACAGAACACAAACGGCAGTGTTTTTGTTCCTGAGGTTGGAATATCTAGTATATCTTCCAGCAATGTAATTAATAGAAAGCCAGATAACATAGCATCATTGGCATCAAGGTGTGTTATTTCACTTTGACAGGGTGGAGGAGGGGTGGAGGTTTCTGGATCACCGACTGAGAAAGCTATTCTTGTTTGGGGAATAAAGGTTTCTTCGCCAACTCAGATTTTTTTGTCAATTAGGAGATTTTAAAGTTTTAATTGTGGTTTCTGATTCCTTGTTTGCAGCTGGGGATGGATTTTGATGCTGTCAGATCAGGATCCACTGTTATTCATGTTTTGCCATTCAGCTCACTGAAAAAAAGAGGCGGTGTAGCAGTACAACTGGTACTGTGACTGGATTCTTATGAAGTTTTACAGAAAGGAACTAGTGAATTTTGGAAGACTGAGTTTTTAAAAGTTTATTATTGCTTGATTTTCTGTTCCCTAATTATATGCACAATGTCACACCGTAAGAATATTTAAAGACAGTCTTCACAGGCGTTTGATAATCATGGGAGCATTATGCTTTCTATATTTAAACTATAAAAATAAGGGCTACTAGAGTTTTGATCAACTAGTGTTACATTGGGTCATGTTGAATTTAGTGATTCAAAAACCAACTCTACTTGGTTTTTTTGACGTTATCTAATTCGAAATTAATAATAGAGAGTGGAAATAGACAAGTGGGTTTTTAATATCAATTTCTTAACCTATTCTTGATCAAACTGAAATCGAGTGATGCAGTCGAGTAATCTAAGGAATGCTTCTGGAAGAATTACAGTTTTTTTGGTCATTTTACCTAAGGAGAATAGGTCTTGGTATTCAAAGTGGTTGAATTTGTGCTGACTTTATTACTGAATGGCAATTATCATTAATTTTTGTCAAGCTGGTAAGTAGACTGGTGTGCTGAAATTTTTGCTTCTATCAATGTGCTGCAGTTCAAAAATTCAATTATTTTGCCAAACAATAATATATATAGGAAATATTTTGTTTATTGTAGGATATAGATATCGGAGCTCTTTAAGCAAAAGTTGCATACCTGAAAAAGAGGGCAGTTGCTTCTTGGTTTATATTTTCCTAATGATGTACCCTGGAATATTAACTCTATAAACATGTGCCAATTTTGAAGTCCTGGGCTTATAATAACAATTGAATGGTTTTTCAACTAGAGATTATATAGAAATAATCATACTAAATACTTTCCCTGTTGCATTGTTGTGACTTTGTGACTCCTAAATTTTGTTGCAATTTACAGCCTGATTCTGAAGTGCATATACACTGGAAGGGGGCTGCTGAAATAGTCTTAGCTTCATGTACAGCTTACATGGATGGAAATGATCACATAGTACCAATAGACAATGAAAAGGTTTGTCAAAGGAACTGTTCATAGTTATTTCTCCTCTACTCATTTTTGGCAGGTTTCCAATTATATTGATGAAAGATTCTTGGTCATATAACTAGCTATTCTCTGCAGGCATTATTCTTCAAGAAAGCTATTGAAGATATGGCGGCTTGCAGTTTACGTTGTATTGCCATTGCCTATCGATCTTATGAGGTGGATCAAGTCCCAATTGATGAACAAGAGCTAAGCCAATGGCCATTACCTGAGGATGATCTGGTTTTGCTTGCTATTATTGGTTTAAAGGTATTAATTCTCATTCACTTAGTAGCAGAGAACTCTGCCTCTATAGTCTTATGATCCGATTTTGTCCTTTTTTTATTTTTTGCTCTTGTGTTTTTGATCTTTGGTTTTGAGTTGCTTCATTGCTGTAGATTAGAAGCTCCTGCTTTAGTGGTATGGTTTTAATTTGTGATGGGACATAGGAGTTGTCCGTTTCATATTGAGTTTTCAGTAGCATATAGGAATTCAAATCATCAAATGTATGCTCATTTAAGGTCCTACAGTTCTAATTATGATGGTCATGGGATTTTAATTGGATTTCGTGAAAATGTGGATTCAAGTTTTTTTATTCACTTTGATGCTTGAACATGGGATTAGCATGGTTGATAATGAGTGCAGGATCCATGTCGACCAGGAGTCAAAGAAGCTGTGGAACTTTGTCAAAATGCTGGTGTGAAGGTAATTCTGTGATACCAGTCTATACGTTGAAAGTATAGCTCTTGTGATGTGAGCCATGCTGCTGTTTATTGCAGTGTATGATAATGATAATTGTTGTTGTTATTATTATTTGTTTAAGCTGCTTACAAACATTTCAGAACTGTTTCATGATGGTACATGACTTGATGCATACTGGTGTTGGTTGGGCTTCTGAATAATGGGGCTAAGACATGCTTTCAATTATTGTTTTGCCCTTTTCTTTTATGATATTGCTTAGCGTGCAATTCATATACGATGCTATTAATGTCAGTTCTTGCAATATTTGTTCTCTGTGGTGATAGTGGTGACCTCATCTTGGTCTATTTATCCTAGTTTTGGGTTTTATGAGATGAGAGTCTGGTTTTTTCACTTCTGTTCTTCATCTGTTGCAGCAGTCAAGGAGTCTGAACAATTAAGAAACTTGCTATTTTATTATATTCTAGTGATTACTAGAGGTTTGCATAATCAGAATTGAAGAATTATAAGGCAAATAAAATATGAAATGGGATAATGAAGGAATAAAGAATTGTAATACTAATAAAACACTTGTTGATCATTTGTTTCATTAAGCAGCTACAAATTGTATTATTTCTTCTCTTTGTTGCACAATTTTGCACTGTTATGTGTGTATGTTAGATTCCTTTTAAAAAGTGTGTTTTATTTTGCCTAAAACTAATTCAGCAATTTTTTTTAAGAAAAAGGATCTGGTTAGGAACATGTAT
The DNA here is from genome assembly GCA_949630135.1 of Balakata baccata. NCBI lineage: Eukaryota > Viridiplantae > Streptophyta > Magnoliopsida > Malpighiales > Euphorbiaceae > Balakata > Balakata baccata. Next base: position 32,622 of record CATIWF010041751.1, read on the forward strand.
TTGTACTTGTTTAGATATGATATAATGTTCTTTTGGTGCTTGGGCATGTTCTCAACCTTTTAAACAGAGGAGAACATTTAGTTGTAAGCTTCTGTTAAAACAAAAAACTATGTATTTTATGTAATGTTGTTAATTTGTTGCTTGTTTATGTTATCTAGAGCTGACATTTCGTGTTGTGTCTAATCATATTATGTCTTATTTCGTGTCGCGTCTAATCGTGTCATTACTCGTATATTTGTTATATTACACGAAACTATTTGACGCGGTCAACTAAACATGTCTACATGTGTATACATATATGACACTAGGCACAATTATACATGAATATTAATATAATTATAAAAATAATATTATACAATACTTATTTGTATATAAAATATACTAATACAATTAATTTTAACATAATTTATTATAAATTTATCATATATAAATATTTAAAATATTATAATCGTATTTTAACAAGTTAAGCAGGTAAAATCCTTTTATGATACAGTTTTTTTTCGTGTTTTAATCTTATTGATACGGTTATGATCCATATCCATTAAGCTCAAACTCATATCCGTCTAAGTTCGTGTCGTGTCCCAAATTGTCAGCTCTAATGTTATCAACCATTTAAACATAGTGGAACATTTTGGCTGTATGCTTCCGTTAATAGAAACAACTATGTAGTTGTCCTTTCATGTTTCTATTAGATGAGATCTAAGCATTGTTCTTATATAGTTATTCTCAACATCACTATGCCGAAAGGACCATTGTATCTCCCTTCTTTTATAGGTGCGTATGGTCACTGGCGATAATCCTAAAACTGCTAGAGCAATTGCTTTGGAATGTGGGATATTAGCTTCAGAAGAAGATGCTGTGGAGCCTATTCTTATTGAAGGAAAAGTATTTCGAGAGTACTTAGCTGAAGAAAGGGAAAAAATTGCTGAGAAGATATCGGTATGTCCATTGGTCTATGTTTGAAGTTGGAATTCTTCTAAGAATCTTTGGACATTTTAATATCACTATCTAAATGTCAAATTTGTTTGAACTTGCTCTTCTATGAATCATGTATAGGTTATGGGACGCTCTTCTCCAAATGACAAGCTTCTGCTTGTGCAAGCATTGAGAAAGAATGGACATGTTGTTGCAGTAACTGGAGATGGTACCAATGATGCTCCTGCCTTGCATGCGGTTTGTTTGTGTGATTCTCTTTGAAATTCATGAGTTTCCTTTTTTATGTAAAAGAGCATTTTGGTTAGGCAACTGATAAGAATAAACAGTTATCCTGTCAGTCATACATTGATCATGTGGTTATGTTCTTTATGCAAAACTGGTCTTTCATGGGGCTCTTGATTTGACCCTTTTCAAATATTAGTATGGGGTGTGCTTGCACAATCTTGTATTAATTTTTATGTTATCTTATTTTATTTATTTATTTATTTCCTTATTATTGTTGTTAATATTTGTTATCATTGTTATTTTTTGTTCAGGCAGATATTGGCCTGTCAATGGGTATCCAAGGAACAGAAGTCGCTAAGGAGAACTCAGATATCATTATCTTAGATGATAACTTTGCATCAGTTGTAAAGGTTAGTTATTCTTGCCTACCGTAGTTTGATTATTTCATATTTTCTTTGAAACAATGATAAAGTCAAGGTTGGCGTGAGGTGTTTGTACTACCTTTTCATAATTTTGTACTGTTTTGAGGTCCTAGCCTTTTTCTATTATTGTATATTTCGTTTAGCAGCTCTTCACAAGAGCCAAGTATGATTTAACTTTCACGTATCTGCCATATGTAGGTTGTACGATGGGGTAGATCTGTCTATGCAAATATTCAGAAATTTATCCAGTTTCAGCTTTCTGTTAATATTGCAACTCTCATTATAAATGTTGTAGCTGCAGTTTCGTCTGGTGATGTCCCCTTGAATGCTATCCAGGTTTGTGGCTTTTCATCTCTCATTTTCAGGAAAAAAGGAGAAATAAAGGGAAGAAAAGGATAGACTCAGAAAGTCTGTTGGCCTTTCCTGTAGTTAACATTTCGATGCTTCTTTTTTTTTTTTCAATTGGTGCAGCTTCTTTGGGTCAACCTTATCATGGATACCCTTGGAGCTTTGGCATTAGCTACTGAACCTCCAACAGATCACCTCATGCATAGACTCCCAGTTGGTCGTAGGTAAGTAATAATATGATGGCTGGCTTCTTGGCAAACTGCTGTTGTTGAGGATCTGGAGGAAGTAAACTTGACCTTTAAAACTAATTCAGTGTTCTTGCATACTAACATGATAAAATTGATTTTATATCCTTAAACTAAAAGGCGGTTGGAAATTCAATATGAAGAAAGGTAGCAATGATCATCTTTGACTTAAAGATGGTTTGGAAATAAAATTTTAGGAAAATTGGGAATCCAGGTTATTTAGCTGCAATCTTGATGTTGGTTTTTTTAAGTACCATTGCTTAGTTGGTTCTACTCAATTATGGTTAGTTTCAACATCTCAGAGCCTGCCTAGAACTGCTTGAGGTTAAGTTGCCTTTATATAGCTTTGTACTTGATGATGATGATGCTGGAAGTTGTAAACCTATATATTGCAGATGTTACAAGGAAAATTGCTTTGACCGTTCACTGATTTTTTATTTACATTTATTCTGCATTTCTTATTCATAATTCAAAATTTTAGCTCTGTTTGTGAAAATTCCGTTTTTCATTTTTCATTTATTCAGGGAGCCTCTAATAACAAATATCATGTGGAGGAACCTGCTGATACAGGTATATATGCTTTCATGCTTTCTGGTCATAGGTTCCAACAGCGATAATTAAGAAATATGGATAACAACCTCAGTCACTTATAAATATTAGTTTCTCTGAAATTTCAGGCGGCATATCAAGTGAGCGTGTTGCTTGTCCTCAATTTCCAAGGAAAGAGTTTATTAGGTTTGAAGCATGATGTCCCTGACCATGCAAACAAAGTGAAGAATACCTTGATATTCAATGCATTTGTGCTTTGTCAAGTAAATATCTTACTCTATATATTACATGGTGGAATTAGCAGTTTTAAGCTTTCTTTTCGGCTTCCAAGTTTGCCTATGATTGATCCAATATGATAGAATGGTTAGGCAAATTGTAACTAATAGCTAATTGCTTGAGCTGCAGATCTTCAATGAATTTAATGCCCGGAAGCCGGATGAAGTAAATATTTTTGAGGGAATCACAAAAAACCATCTTTTCATGGGGATAGTTGCTGTAACTCTCATTCTTCAGGTCAAACTTCTTTTATTATCTATTATCTATTTTCATTTTTAATTATTATTATTATTATTATTTAAAAAAAAAAAATTGTATGGTATATATATCTTATCTGGAGTTCTTTTTATAGGTCATTATTATTGAATTTATTGGGAGGTTCACTTCAACAGTCAAGCTTAATTGGAAGCAATGGTTGATTTCTGTTAGCATTGCTTTTATCAGGTCAGTAATGAGATTTATTTACTTATTTTACTTTTAATAATATCGGCAATTGTTCTTTGAAGGTTGTTGCTTTGTTTGAATGGTCACAAATTTAAATCTCTATGATAGCAACTGGGTTGTTAGCTTTTATATTCTATTTTTGAAAAATGCTACCAACACTTTTGCATGCACTTTTTACCATACATTTTCAATGTAAAAAAGATTTTATTTATTTATTTAATAAAGCGCTAGCTTTTATTATAAGCCAAGAGTAAAAAAGACGTGTTATTGGAAGTGTATGATAGGAAGTGCATTAGAAAGTGTTGGTAGCATTTCTTTTACTTTTAAGTGGGAAAGCCCCGATTATACCAGCAAGATTATTATTTTACATATTCAGATTAATTATTCTATTTTTCTCCCTTGTAGTTGGCCTCTTGCTGCTGTTGGCAAACTGATACCTGTTCCAGAAACTCCATTACACAAGTTCCTTCCAAGACGGTTTTTTCGACGCAAAAACTCTCCAAATTCTCAAAGTAAGAATCAGTTTGAAGTTGATGAATATGAAGCATAATTTATTACGGTAATAATAAAAATATAAAATGTAAAATTCAAATGTGTTTTCTCAGGGGAATGAGTAGAGGGATGAAAGGATTTTACAGCATCTGCCTCAACCTCTTCAATACAAAGTTTATAGGACTAAGATTTTTTGTTTATACGGTTGTTGATATTACAATTTTATGAAGTCTAGTTTTAGGCTCTTTTTTTTTTTTTTTTTCCCTCTTCGGCTTTTCACAAATTGCTTTGTCTAGTTTCTTATTTAACCCCGGATGACAAGGGTGCTTGAAAGGGAAATTTATACTTTTGTGCAGTTGGATTCTGTTTGTATAGGGAAATTATATACACAATGTAATTGTTCTTTTCAATTGGTGTTCAACAGCTAGGGATGTAAGAAAAAATTAAAAAAAAATTATTATTATGAACTGTTAATCAATTTATTATTTATGGTTTTTTTCCTTTTTCCTTTTGCAGGTTGAGGAATGCTATTAATATTTTCTTTTCAATATTCTTTTTTAGACATTTGCTTCATAATTGATTCAAATCATCAAGTTTAATTTATTAAATATGGTAAATTAAATTTTTGATACTGTGGATCAGTGACAAAAAATATTGAAAATAAAGCATTTATAGCATTTTTCTTTGCAGTTTTAGCAATTAAATAAAAAATTGGATGAAAACGTTCAATTAAACGTAGAATACAATATTAATTGTCCATGGTAAAAGTGTATTAAAAAATAAGTTAAACAATTGGATTTTTTTTTTTCAAAAAAAAAGTTTTTTAAAATAGCCCCACTTTCTAGTGTGGGAAACAAATTTAGGCTAACAAAGCAACCGAATTTCATGAAGAATGCACAGCAGGTGGCAATTTTTTTTAGAAATTTATATATACCATTAAGCAATTTTTAACCTTTTTTTTTTTTTCCAAAATATCTACTTTTTTCTTTTCATTTTAATTAAATCCATTTTTCAATTTTATTTTTTATTTTCACATAAACTTAAGGTTGCTTTCTTCAAAGAAGCTCTACAATCTATGGTCAATGTACCTTCGTATAACTTAATGAATATGACATTTTTACTTAAATATGTTACAAATAATAAAAAATTATCAATAAATGTTGAACTGAAATTTATTTCTCTAAATATGTCATTTTTTTTCAGATGAAAGGGAAAGGAGTTTTACTGGCAAATGATTTAAAACTAATAAAAAATTATCGATATATGCTGAACTGAAATTTACTTCTCTAAATTTGTCATTTTTTGCCAAGTGAAAGGGAAGAGAGTTTTACTGGCAAATGATTGCTAGTATAGTGGCCTCCATATCAGGATATAATCCATATACCACTATTTTAATTAATATTATTAATAATTACTTATTTTATAATTAAATAATGATCGACCTGGTTTTTTAATTTTTTTAAATAACAAATATTTTAAATAATTATGTAAATAATAATAAATTATGTCATAATTAAATTATTTAAATTTTCTAAGAAATAATTGGTTAATAATAGTCTAATTAAATAATTTTTATTTTTCAGTTAAATAATTTTATATTAATTTTTTTAATTTAAAATTAGAGCAAAAAAATTAACACTAAAAATCTAATTTACATAATAAAAAATTCAATAGCATAAAAATTTAATATTAGTATAAATCAGAAATAATATTAATGTCTTCTAATATGTCATCTTGTACCATAAAACGATAGTCTTCTGTTAGTCACTAAAACACTAATTTTGATCTGTGGAGCCTCCTGAACAATATCCTCTATGAAGTTGAATATAAATTATGAATTCAACTGTCTATGAGGGTCATTATACCTAGTAATCTCCTAATAAATTGCTATTGATTTTTTTAGTTGCACGACAATTTCCAATTGCAAACACTTTTTTTTAGTCATATACTTTTGATTTCAATACAAAGAGTACTCATTTGCTATTGTCTTAACTGAAAAATCATTCCCTTATAGAACTCCTTTAATGGATCTGATATTGGCATGCTAATTTCTTCTGCCTCAAGATTAACATGTATAGGATCTGTTTCAAAGCATCCTAAATATCCACAACTAGAATCATATTTATAGACTTGTTAAATAAGGAAAAATTTACAATTAATATCTAAGTTTTTTTTTAATAACTACAAAAAGTATAATTATAAATAATAAAGATAAAAATTTGAATTTTTTTTATTAAATGATATATAACTATAAAATATAAAATAGTGTATGACAAAAAAAAATTAACAGTGTTTAATTTTTTTAGAATCACTACAAAGTATAATAAAAAAAATTATTCTAATAATATCATTCTAATATTATTGTGTGTTCAAAATGATCAATTGGGTGGTTCAGAATTCATGTCACTCGTTTCTTTTCTTGATTCAATAGTGGACTGGTTACAAAAAATATTTAATTCAAAATTAAATTTAAATTGCATATGTATAAAATTTAGTTGCATTATTATTATTATTATTATTATTATTATTATTATTATTATTGCTGATAGCATGATAGTGTGTTATTATAACTTAGATATTAATTGCAAATTTTTTCTTATTTAATTTGTAGTCTATAAATATAATTCTAGCAGTGGTAATTTATAGTGCTTTGAAGATAATTCTATGCATGTTAAAACTAGTATGCCAATGTGGGACCTATCAAAAAGAGTATTACAAGGGAATGATTTTTCAGCTTTTTGTATTGAAATCAAAAGTATATGATTGAGACTACTAGACAGAATTAGTTTGTATTTGAATGCAAAACGAGTGAGTTGTTGCAATTGGATATTGTGTGCAACCAAAAAATCAGGAGTAGTTTATTAGGAAATCACTAAGTATAATGGTTCTTACAGTTACATTAGTGTTAGTAGGTCACAAGATTATAGACAGTTGAATTCACTATTGATATGCAACTTTATTAAGAATATTGTTCGCGAGACGCCATAAATCAAAATTAGTGTCTTAGTGGCTAAGAAAAAACCACCACCTTGTGGTACATGAGAATATTGGAGGACATTAATATTTTTTTTTGGTTTATACTAATATTAAATTTTTATGCCATTGAATTTTTTGTTAATTTTATTGCTATATAATTTTGAACTAAAAAAATTATCAAAAAATTAATATAAAATTATTTAACTGAAAAATAAAATTTATTTAATTATACTATTATAAAATTTTATATTAAAAATATATGAAAAAAATTTGTATTTTTAATTTTGAAAACTGCTTTTGATAGAAACTAGTAAATAGATATTTTTTCTAAAATCGAATTTGAAAAAAACAGTTTATAAAAAATTAAAAAAATCAGTTAATCAAATAAAAAAAATTCAAAACCTACTTTTAAAATCCTCAACAGTAATTTTAAACACCTTTATGTACATAAAATTTTTGCAATTTTTCGAATTCTTACTTAATTCAACTATCTTATTTAAATCCGTTCAGAAAAAGTAATTCGAATATGACATAAATTGATCCAACAGTGGTCCATGAATTTATAAATTGAAATAGGATCAAACGGTGAGTTAATTCATTTTGACGGTGGTGGAACTAGAACCCAATAGAATGGGGTGTAAAATTTCTTCATGATGTAAGAATTTTTATATTAGACTTTTAATAATTTTTTAGGGTGCAAATATTAAAAAATAATATAAATTTATATAATATTATATAAAATTTAATATAATTTTATATATTATTACTTATATTTTAAAAAGTTGAAAGAGTACAATTGTTCACCCTAAACGATTGTAGTTCCACAACGGCATTTTGACCCAAATGGGTTCAACAATTGATATTCCAATCATGAAATAATTATGGTAGATGTGGGAGATTATAGATTCAATATACAACCTCCATAAATTAGTAAGAAAAAACATATCTTATAAATTTATAATCAAAAGATGACTTCAAGAAAGATATTATATACAATATTGAAGTAAATATTAAATTAAATTTAAAAAAATAAATCAAATTAAAATCTAAATATCAATTCTTAAGTAATCAAATCTTTACATTTCACATTCCAATGAATAATAATGATATAAATATATGAAATTACCTAAACATCAAATAATATATAATTTGAATTTAAGATATTAATAATACCATAAATCTAATTAACTTTTATAAATGAGATGATTGAATTAATATAAAAGAAAAGAAAAAGATGAAAATATTAAAAAAACGAATCTTCTAAGAGAGAAAATATGGATTTTCTATGTTATTGGTAGCACTTTTCAAAGACTAACAAGAATGAAAAAGGTAAAAAAGAGAAATAAATCATTAAATAAAATAAAAAAATAAAAAGCTAATATTTTTTTTGTATTTTTTAAATAATTTACTGTGTAAAATTAAGTTTAAATTTTCTAAATGCGGCAAAATAAAAGAAAATTTTTTAGTGTCCACTTCTCCTTCAATTCTCCTGAATAAATTTTTATCAAACTATATATAAAAGTAGAAATATAAATGACAGATAAATTTACCAAAAAACCAATATAATTATATTAATTAATTGGATTAATTGTATCATTTAATAATTTAATTTATTAATGAATAATATTTAATAATTCATTAGTTAGAAATTGAATTCTATTACAACAAGATAACTATATATTTTTATATAAAAAATCAAATAATATAAAAAATGTTAATAAATAACAAAAAGGGTAGATTAATGATATATATATATATATATATATATATATATATATATATATATATATATATTCATATTGAATTGAACAATATCATTGCCAATTTTTTTTCTCTTTTATATCATATCATACTTCATATTATATATATAAAAGTGGAAATAGGGGATATACAAATTTACTAAAAAGCTAGCATGATTGTATTAGTTGATTGAGTTAATTTTATTACTTAATAATTTAATTTATTAGTAAATAGTATTTAATAATTCATTAATTAGAAGTTCAATTCTATTAGAATTAGGTAACTATATTTTATATTTAAAAAAATCAAATAACTAATATTAAAAAGAATAATAAAAAAATATTAGGATTGCAAAAAAATGTATAACAATTATAATTCTTATAATATATAATGATTTTTGAACTAGCTGCTTATAGAAGAATCAATAATTCTACAGATTCTTAAGTTTCTAAGCATTATAATTTTCTAAGTATATATGCATGATTCTATCAATATTTATACATATTGTTTGTTAAAGCTACATATTTTATTTATCTATTGTATTAATTCTTTTAAAAAAAATTAATTACTTGTATGACCTTTCTTTAACCTTTACTTAAAAATTTTATGTATCAAATGACATTTGTTTTGAAGAGTTATATTAATTCCATATCAAAATTTGATATCGAATCTCTTACAAAAAAAAAAAAAATATTATATAAGTAGTTGAGTAGTTTTATATCACTTTTCTTACAATATTAATTATATATTCATTTTGATTTTTTTTAATGTTTTAACATTGAAATTCAAATAAATTTAGTTCAATTTAACAATTTATTGCCAAGTCTCAAAAATCATTATAATGTCATGTGACTCAGGTTTAGATTTTAGGTATTTAATATCTTTTTTTAAATAATTATATATGTAATTATAAAAAATTTAATAAATTTTTTAGTATTAAATTTTTATATTATCATTATTAATTACCGGATAATTATGTCCAAATTCTATTACGACTAGGTAAATATGTTTTGTATATAAAATTACATAATTAATATTAAAAAGAAAAAATGTTTTAGCAATAGACTTTTGGTTTTGAGTGTGGGGTAAAGCTGCAAGTTCAAGGCAATTATTTGATTGAGGTGCATGAGTTGAAGAGACTCCTTGACCATCAGATATTGGAGTGACACCAATGGTAATACCATCATTAGCGGATTCCGGGATCCAGGATAGAAGGCTAATGGAGCACAATTCATCATCAAAAGAAGAGGCATAACATTATTCAATATATTAGTGAAAACTATTGTTGTTGTACTTTGAATGACAATATGTTATCGCTATTATTTTACCGTGTCTTCCTAATATTTTTTTATTAAATTATATCACAATCAAATTTTTTTCTACGTTGTCACTTTTAAAACCTCTCTCTCCTTATCAAAAAATACACAATTGTCTTTCATCTCCTATTAAATCTCACATCCCTTTGTATCCCTCCTTTTTCTCATTTTGCATTCAGACCCACCGTCCAACCCTATTCTCCTTACAATCTAGACTCCCCCTTCTTTTTTGTGGGCCCTGGCTCGGTTTCAAAAGGCCTATTCTTCTTGGCCTTTGAAGCCTCTATCCTCTTTTCCCTTCTTAAATAATCATAAACTTCCTCTCCTAACTTGAACTTTGATGATACTCTAGTCGTACACTTTAGAAAGAAGAAAATCAAAGGTAAGAAAAAACTAAAGAACCTTTCTCTTCTTACTAAACTTAAACTCAAAAGGAAACCAGATTCTTCTAATCTCATCTCTCAAAAATTCTTTCTCTAATAGTGGCATTTCCAACATGAACAAACTAATCTCTGTCAAATCAAACCCAACTTCATACCATCTGATTCCAGCTTTTCCACCTCATACCTCTAACACTTCACCATCAAAAAACCCATCCTCTCCAGCTCCTTCCACAGCAAATCAACCTTCCACCTATCTACAGGATCATGAAACCTTATTAACTTAGGAAATCGGGGAACATTTGGGTCTGTTTAGCAAGGATCAAAAGCTTGATATATGTGGCAAGATCTCTGAACTGATTGCTAGGGAGAATATCAATTCCGGTGGAAATGATGCCCAATGAATCTTTTCTTTTGGAACATTAGAGGCTTTTGTGCTAAGGCCAAATGGATTGCAACTAAACATTGGATTCAGAAAAAGCAATTGGACTTAGTTGCTTTGGTTGAAACTAAACTTAATTCAGTTGACCAGATATTGATATGGAGTATGTGGAGTAATTTAGATATTGATTAGGTTTCAATAGGTGCAACACAACATATGGGTGGTAAGTTGTTTGCTTGGAAAAAATCATCTTTCGTGTGTTCCTCCTTTTATAAAGGTAATAATTGGATTGCTCTAGATGGTGTATGATCTAACCATCTTTCTAAATGTGTTATTATTGCAGTATATGGTCCTCAAACTGAAGTTCAAAGAAATTCCTTATAGGACACTATCCTCTCTTTGAAATCCCCTCTTCGGGATCTATGGATTCTTATGGGAGACTTAAATGAAGTCCCTTGTAACTTAGATAGACGTACGGGTACATGCTCATCTTCAGGCTTGAATCATCTTAATTCATTCATTAACTCTGCTGGTTTGTTTAACTTACCACTTTTGCGTAGAAGATTCACATGGTCCAATTGTAGATGCTCTAGCCGTATTGATCGTGTCTTTGTTGATCATGAATGGTTGATTTCTTTTCCTTCTATCAAATAATGAGGCCTAAAAAAAGGATTATCAAATCATTCACCACTTCTCGTTGAGGTTTATTCAATCAATTGGGGTCCTAAATCGTTCTGATTCCTTGATTGATGGTTTTCTCACCAAGGCTTTATAGACTTGATTAAATCTTGGTGGTCATACTGTACCATCTCAAATTCTAATCTAAGAGCCATTTTTTCTAAGCTTATATTTATCAAGAACAAACTGAAGCAATGAAATTACTCTGAGTTTGGCATTATTAGTAAAGCTATTGCTAATATGGAAGAGGAAACTGTTTCTCTTGATATCCCCTTCAAATCCTCTACCCCATCAAATGAGGATATTACAAAAAGAAGACTTCTTTGGGTTGATCTTTGGCGCAAATACAAACAAGAGGAATTGTTCTAGAGATAACAATCTAGGGTTAAATAGATCAAGGAAGGTGATCAAAACACAAAATTTTTTCACCTTTCAGCTTTTATGTGCAGGAAAAACAATTATATCCTTCGTATCAAAGAAGAGAGTTTCGTCCTTATTGCTCCATAAGACATCAAGAGAGCCATACTCAAATATTTCTCTAAGTTATTCAAAGAAGCCAATTATTATAGACCACAAATGTCGGAGCTATCTTTTAAAAAGCTGAGCTTGGAATCGATTAATTTCTTAGAAAATCCCTTTTTCTGTGGATGAGGTTAAATACACTATTTAGAGTTGTGATGGCTCAACAACTCCTGGTCTTGATGGCTTCAACTTTAATTTCTTTAAGAAATGTTGGCAAATTGTTGAGAAAGATCTTATGAACTTCATTGAAGCCTTTCATAGTTTTGGTTTCCTTCCTCGATCCTTTTGCACCTCCTTCATCACTCTCATACCTAAAGTTGAAGGTGCAGATAATCCTAAAGACTTTCGGTCCATCATATTGGAGACCCCCAAGGAAGTGAAAGATAATAAGTTAGAAGCTCAATATGAAAAGAAAATAAGAGTTTAATTATCAAATAATTTCTTTGGTATGTGTAATTATTGTATGCTACGTGCTACGTGACCTAACTTACTTGTATTTGAATTACATGATTGATATGATATGGCTAATGAGATTATGTTGAATGTAAATGTAATGATTAAGTAATGATTGTTGCATATGCATATGCATGTGGACTTAAAAAGTGTTGTAACTAGCTAAATGATATTGTAAAGCAAAAGAAGATGCCTATGGCCCAAACAAATGTCCAAAAGCAAAAGAAAAGGCATATGGCCTAATAAATGTGTAAATGTTACAAATGATCAAACTAGCTAGTAAATGCAAATGTTCACATGGAAAGTCGGGACAATGTTTGTTTAGCTTGGTCACCAAAAAAAATGAAATAAGCATAAGCAAATGAAATGAAATGTTTATATGATTTAGTATTATTTATATTTATATTATATTGATAAATAGAATGATATGAAAAATGCGTACGAATGATGATTATTATTTATAATTGTGATTTTCTAGGTACTCTAGAAAGCTTTTAATGACTATTCTCATTGAGTTGCAACTCACCAAATTGCATTGTTTTTCATGAAGAGTCGAGTAATTAACTTATCTTGGAAGTACATACCACATAGTAGATATGGATCACAGGTTAACGCCCAAGTCTCACCAATCTCTTTCCTTGCATTTCACATATGTATAGGACATGTCTTTTATATTTTGGACTATATATCTGTATATGTATAATATAATGAATATGCAGTAATGTGATATATATTTTGTACATAATGAAGATATTATACTTTGTTGAATTGTTAAATGTTATAAAGTAATATTGTTATATGATTCACACACAAAAATTATCTCTCACTATAAATAGGATAATGTCTTATTCTATGCAATACATGATAATATGATACCAGTATAAGTGATATTCATAGATATAAAATGTTACAGTTCTTCTATAATTTTTTGCAAGAAGCATTTCTGCGAGGGACCTGTTCCCTTGCTAATCCGTTGCTAATTTACATTAGCAACGAAATTATTGACATTTAGCGATGGATTTGTCCGTCGCTAAACTATCATTTTCTTGTAGTGATTTTAATGAAGTAGAGCTTATGGCAATCTTAAAGGCCCTTGAGATTTCGGCTGCCAACAATTCTATTGTTAATTCTCATATTTTGATGGAATCAGATTGTAATAACGCTGTTTGTTGGGTTAATGGATCATCAAATGACTGTCCTTGGAAACTTTGGGACACTTTGTACAAGATAAAGAGATTATCTAGTACAACACTCTCTTTCTCTATTAATCATATTTTCAGAGAAGCTAACGCCATTGCTGATGGTCTAGCTAAGTCAGGTATAACTAGACAATCTGAATTTATAGCTTGGTTGTAATTTGTACGTAGTTTAGTCTCTAGATTCTTGCTCATGTTGCTTTATTTTCCATATGTTATCTGTACCTTCTATGGGGTTTTTTCACATAGGATTTGGAAAATTAGGTTTTTTCTGATGTTTTTGCGATGACCTGTTGGTCAGGGATAGTTTTCTTCCATTATCCTATGTTTTTCCCCATTTTATTTAATAAAAATTTAACTTATTATCAAAAAAAAAAAAAAAGAAATTGAGTTTATACCCTTCAAAGCTAATGAAATTAATGTTTTTCATTCTTCATTTATACTTAAAAGCATGATCCCATAAGCTAGGTTTTGCATTTTGCAGTGTGGTTTCAATTAATTTTGCTTAAGTTTCTAACACAATTTAGATGTTAAAAAAAAGGAGAATAAACCCACATGAGCACCAGAATTTGCATACACATTTAAATCAAAGCACATGATTGACCGGTAATCTTGAAAGTATTTTTATAGTTAGATCATTAGCATCTCCAAAGATCCATATTTCATTTCTTATTATATTTTAAAAAAATTATTCTCTTTCTTATATCTTAAAAATTATGTGTATTTCATCAATATTTTTTATCTCATTCCCTATTTTAATTTTTTTTATTTATAAAACTATCTAAAAATGAAGAAAAAATGGAAAAAGAAATAATAAAATATTGTTAACGAGTTTCTTATAGCATCCTCAACAATCTTTTTATTTCTCTCCTTATTTATGTTTAGAAGTTCTATATCATTCAACAATCTCTCTATATTTCTCCTTACTTATCTCACTATCCAAAATTTGCATTATTTCTTTTTAAATTTAAGAGCCACAATGAATTCTTTAGAAATATTTTATTGTTTATTTTTCATCTCTTTTGTTTTTTTTCTATCTCTTTCTTTCTTTTTGGTCTCTTATTCTCTCTTCATTTTTTTAGATAATTTTATTAATAAAAAATTAAAATAAAGAGTGAGATAAAAAAATATTGTTAGAATATATATAATTTTCAAGACAAACTAAAATGAAGAATGAATTTTTTATAATTTAATAGAGTTAAATAGAGAGCTAAATACTAGGATGCTCTTATGACTCATAAATTAGGGAGTAAGAATATAAATTAGGGATTAACATAAGTAAAAGTATTTATATTTTCCTCTTTAATTAAATTTAGAAAATTTTATATTTTCTAACAGTTTTTTTATCTTTCTCTTTAACTATATCATTCTCTAAAATTTATATTTTCTCTCCTTAGATTAAGAACCATTATGAACTACTAAGTAACATTTTATAATTTTTCTTCTCTCTCTTTTTCTTGTCTATTACTCTCTTTTTTTTATTTTTTTAAATAGTTTTATTAATAAAAATTTAAAATTGTGAGTGAAATAAAAAATATTATTAGAGTGTATATAATATTCAAAATAAACTAAAATAATGAGTGAATTTTTTATAATATAATAAAAAGTATTATGGAAAATACTCTAAAAAAAAATATAAAAATTGTTGAATGATATAAAATTTATAAATATAAATATAAGTAAATATAAAAATAAATGGATGCAATTGGGATTCTGTGATTTGGACATTATATATATATATTCTGACTTTTATGGTGGCAGAAGAGTTAAGACTTTGTCTGGTCCCATTATTGAGAGGAATATAGTAAAGGACGATTCTATGCACAGTTCTTTATAACAATAATAATAATAATAATTGTTATTATTATTATAAAAAAGTGTGAATAGAATCGTCTTTTACCTTATTATTATTATTATGATAATATAAATTAATCATCCCACCACTCTCACATGAAGGGCCGAAAATAAAATAGCCAAATTAATTAGCTTTCAATGTAATACAGATTATGCCAAACGGCGGATATGATACTTTGATAATTATATTTTTTGAAAAATTAATTGAACCGCATACGAGACTTTAAGATGTAGCCATAGCATATGCACCCAATAAATTAAACATAATTCTAAACATACAAATTCATGCTCTTTTTTTTTTAATTAAGAGATAAGATATCTCACAAATATATTTAGCATATCATAGATTACATAAATAGGTAGTCATCTTTTTTATTCTTATAAAGGTAAAATCACATCTATTACGAAGAAGATGATTTTAATTCAAGATCTTGTACTTCCAAAAGTAAATGTTTTTATCACTTTAGCTAAGCCTCCAGAGTAAAATTCATGCTATTTACAAATTGAGAAATCTAGTGATATTTTTTTTTAACAATTTTCTATGCATTTGTTGAGTGAATTACGGCAATTGCATATCAATTATATAAATTGTAACAATTCAGTAATTTAAAAATTATTTGTAATACAAAATTACTTCATTATATAAATTGTAACAACTCAATACCTAAAAAATTATTTATAACACAAAAGTATTTCAAATTTTATTTTTAACTAAATAATACTTATATTTTCAGTTATTATAGCTTGTTTAGTATTGTGTTTAGAAAAAATATTTTTCGGAAAAAAATTTTATATTTTTAATTTTTTTTAATTTTGAAAACTGTTTTTGGTATATATATATATATATATATATTCCAAAAGTAAATTTGAAAAAAAAACAATTTATAAAAAATTAAAAAAATTATTCAATTAAATAAAAAAATTCAAAATATATTTTTTGAACACTCAACAAACATTCTCAAACACTTCCTTAATCACTCTAACAGAAATATGACAAGAAATGTCTAAATAAATTTTAATAAAAATAAAATTAGTTGTAATACACAATCAACAAAGTTGAAATTTATTTGATGTGAATATTATAACTAATTTTATTTTTATTAAAATTATCTGATGTGAATATTTCATATTATATTTATGTTAGAGAAATATCATATTTATGTTACAGAGACTAACAATTAAAAACGGAAATACTATTTAATTACAAAATAAAAGTTGAGATACTTTTGTATTACAAAATAAAAGTTGAGATAGTTTTGTGTTACAAATAATTTTTGAGGCACTTAGTTATTACAATTTATATAATTTGAGTACTTTTGTATTACAAATAATTTTTCAGGTACTGAATTGTTACAAATTATATAATTGGTGTATCATGGGTGAAATTCACACTGCATTTGGTCTATAATTAATCTATATAATTAAATCTAATTTATCAAATAAAGCAATACATTTTCTAAATTAAAATTTGATGAAATATATAGATCAATTATAAAATAAATATTTTTTTAAAAAAAAAATTACTAGCATTTCTCTTACGAATTTAACCAACCCATTTGCTGGATTTGTTAAGTCTCCAATTCCTGCATAATAGCATGATTAATAAAAAGATTAATTGAGTTTGAATTTAAACAACGTATAATCATATACATTTTCGCACTATGCATATCGTCAATGTTGTGTTTGAATTTTATTTTTTTTATTTTTTATTAATTTTATAAGCTTTCCGAAATTTTCCATTGAGTGAAAGTTTCATTTTCCTTCAGATTTGCTTTTGCTTGTTATGAGACCTACAAACCTAGCAGCTATTCACAGCCTTTGCATATTAGAAATTGCAGGCAAAACAGATTAAAGAAAAATCAAAGACCAATTTCTTCAAAATCTCAGATCCCCATTTGATGTTGAAGAAACTGAAATAGAAACCCAGAAATTTGATTGAAATTGAATAGAGAGAAGAAGAATTGAGAGACAAACTTGATGAGATTGAGATTTGAGAGCAAGATTAATGAAGATGATTATATAATTCCAAACGGCGAGCACATGAAGTACAAAAGAACTTGCGCTTGATCTTATGGCAAATGGGTAAAAAGCAAAAACTCCATTTTCGCTCAACATCCATGGCTTCCACCTTCCCTCCGCAGTAAGGACATGATCCTGGAGCTTGCTGTCTCCCCAGTTCTCTCTCTTCTTCGTCACACAGAAACACCATACACATTCTCTCTCTGTTAGCTTCTTCTTCCTTTTTCCTGAATCAGACGGAGAAATTTAAGCCCAATGCGTTGGTTTCTACGCTGCAAACAAGAGAAGTGCTTTTAGTATTTATAGAGCAGAGATTCGGATTTTGTTTGGTTTTGCTTTTACTGTCATCTTTATTACTGTTCTTTTTTCTTTTTATTTTTCTTATCTGAAATATGACATTATTCAGTCTTTTATTTTTCCCTTTTTCCAAGCCCTGTAAATAAATATATATTTTATTTATATATAAAAAATACTACCAATATTTACCTGCTGCATTTTCAACTATATACTTTTAATATAAAAATATATATATCTTTTCACTTATAAAAAATTATTAGTTTTTATAATAAAAATAAATTTTTTATAAAAAAATACGTATCTTTTTTTATATTAAAAATATATAATATAAAGTATAACATATGTAACATTCATCATATAAACATATGGAAAAGGGATGAGAGAATGTTCCCTTCTATTTTTTGGACAGAAAAATAGATCTTATAAATATTATTAATAAAATCAATAGCCTTAAATTGAAGAAAAGAAATTAAAATATGCGTTTCATGTTTATATTATAAGATAAAAATCACGGTTCAAAAATTATTTATAACATAAAATCATCTCAACTTTTATTTTATAACTAAAATAATTTTTAAAATATTAAATTATTACAATTTACTAAATTGTCGGTATAATTCATATTTTTTTAGTTTTAACTATATAGAGCTCGTTATTTCAAAAAAAAATTATTTACTAATTTTGATTTGTATCAATTATGTTTATTAAAAGATTAATAATATTTTATATTTATTATTTAGAGCTGGAGTTCAAAATTTCTAGTAGAAGGATAAAAGACTTTTATTACCTTATTTTATCTTTTTCCTTTTTTATTTAGTTTTATCAATGAAGTACAGTTGAAAGATAGGATGTAAAATTTATTATAAAATCCAATTGCTGTAGAGGAAAATTGGACTCTTTGGGAGAGTTGGAGTGGATAAAACAGTTCTTATTATGAAATTAATCAACAACATTGCGAAAACTTATGGGAGTGTATTTGTGTTTGGCAAAATAGGCGAACGTACTCGTAAGGAAAATAATCTTTATATAGAAATAAAAGACTTTGGAGTAATTAATGAAAAAAATATTGTAGAATTAAAAGTAGCTATAGTCTTTGGTTAGACGAACTAACTGTCGGAAGCTCGAATGAGAATAATTAAAAAAATTTATTAAAAATGTTCATTTTGCATACACATGATCTTACATCACTTAAAGAGATTAATAAAAAATTTTAAATAATAACTCATATTTATTAATAATAAAGCACATTAAACATAAATATAATAATTAATTAATATATAACCATATTTTTAAAAAAATGAATTATCTTCCTAGGAACAAATTAAAAATAAAAAGAAAAATGAACTATCTACCTAGGAACAAATTAAAAATAAATTTATCCAGAAAGAATATTGATTCACAGAATAATTTTTTTTTTGGAATTGTAGAATATTTTGAATTTAAATTTTTTTATTAATATTAATGGATGTTTACCATGAAAGAAATTAATAAAAAACGTACACAGAATTTTTATGTTCCGAGATGAGGCGCTGTTAGTTTCTAAAAGCTGACGTATTTTGGATGTGCACTGTATACATACGTACAGAAAAGAGAGAGAAAAATTCGAAAATAATTACTAATCGTATACATTAAACGTTGCGTTTGGAGCTCTACCTGTTTGTTTTGTTTCTCTTTTCTATGCAATTCATCATTTTCTTACGTCATTCCTTAAACAGAATGCATTCCAATTTTTTTTTATCTTAAACTGTGGATTAGTTACGCCCATCATTTTCCTTTTTTTAAAAAAAAAAAATTTAATATCATAATTATTTCTACTAATTCACAGCATACATACTGGATAGAATATCGAAAAATATCAAAGTACTCAATTAAGAGTTGAAATTCGATATATCTCATCAAAATGAAAGAGTCAGCGCCCATTCATCCCCTGAGTATACCTATTATTTTCTAATTTATAAAACTAAATAAATTTAGGAAATTTTATTATTTATCCCTCATAATTTGAAATAATACACAAATATTTTTATAAGATTTGAAAATTATATGATTTGTTCTCTTTAGTTTGACATAATATACTAGTATCCTCTAATATTTAAAAATTATATTATTTACCCTATGAAATTTTGACATATTGTATAATATTTCTTATAAGTTAAATTTATTGTACTAATACTATCTAAGCAAAAGATAATTTTTTTTCTTACTAGTGTATTATGTCAAATTACAATGAGTAAATGATATAATTTTCAAACTTCAATTAGTACTAGTGTATTATATTAAATTATATGAGATAAATCGTACAATTTTCAAATCTCGGGAATATAAGTATATTATGTCAAACTATATAAGGTAAATAGTAATTTTGACTATAAATTTATTTAAATCAATGACAAATATGATAACAACGTAGTAAGTTACTATTAAGGATCATAATCCTTTAGGACTAGAAAACAAATTCCTATTTGAATTTTAACAAAGAACAACAAGTGCAAGTTACAAATAAAAAGGAAAAATTGGAGTTTAAATTAAAAAAAAAACATTTTTATATGTATGTTGCAGTCTTATTTGAAACTAAAAAAAAAAAAATTGAAGTGGATGAAAAATTTGACATAGGGTTTGAATGAAAGATCTGAAAAATTTAAGTTACGGTTCAAAATGATAAGGAAAAAAAAAAATTGAATTTGAAATTTCTAGTTAGGTGATTTTTTTTTCTTTTTTTGCAATATATATATATATATATATATATATATATAAACACTAACAAAATGAATAAATTATTTCATTTCAAATTTTAAAAGTATTTTATATTATGTGTTTGAATTTGAAATCTTTAGTTGGGTGAAAAATAATTCTTACTCTGAGGGTAAATTCAATATAATCAATTCACAATTTGACCCACAAATAACGGCATATATGGATGAATAATTAAGTTAGGTAGAAGCATTAATATAATTAAGAAAACATAAGGTGAAGATTAATTTGTTGTACGTTAAGACAGAAGAGTCAACATTCGACCCTGTTTGTAATGTGAAGCCACAAAATATTTCTCATCTTTTCCAGACAACAAAAGTGTTCAAACGGGCATGCTTTTCAATTGATCATGTTTTTCTAATGTTGAAATAAGATTCCAAGTGAATATTCCATGAAACCCCTTGAATCACTGCTTCTGTCATCTATGAGACTATTCTTTTGGTAGGCTGGACACATGCAAATGCAATCCAACCAATACATACTGTATTTACATTATTTTTAAATTAATTCAATTATATATTAAATATAATATTTAATAAATTTACGTACATATTATATTATTGTATAATTGAATTAGTATATAAATGTTATGGTATATAAATATTGTGGTAGATTAAACATACCTAAAAATTTCTCCAAAACCAACATGCATGAAGCTTGGTAGAATAAAAGAACATGCACAAAGTAAGTTGAGGGCTCCCTGCCTTTTTAGAAATTATTTTTAGGTCCCCCTAAATCACCTTTTTGTTTCCTTTTGTTACCATTGATACTTCAATTAAGTCTTTTTCGTTTTTAGAAAAGTGTGAACCAAACTCACAAAATTAAACAACATACTAAAAATCATAAATTGTACTAATATCATATTATATATAAAAAGTGGAAATAAGAGAACATATAAATTTACCGAAAAATTATCTTGATTGTATTAGTAATAATATATTTATTAGAAGTCTAATTTTATTATAACTAGGTAACTAAATTTTATATATAAAAATAAATAAATAACTAAAATTATTAATACATTACTTTCATGTCCACAAACTTTTGTGTTTATAATATTTTTTATAACAAAATTTAAAAAGTAGTAAATCTAAACTAAATTATACCATGCATATAATGTATAACATAAATTTCAAAATACTGAGTACAATTATTATAAGTATTGGGTGTCGAAATCAGTAAAAATAAATTACGTACTCTCCAAATATTAAATTGTAACAGCGATGAGTATGATTGAATCTCAAAAGACTGATTGATTTATTTCTTAATACAAGCAATTGAAAAATAGGGGGATTTTAAAATTAAAACTAAAATTAACTTTCAAAAATAAATAACTTGCAGAAAATTAAAATGAGATTGATCAATACGTGGAAGCTCTAATCAAAGGTATACTCAGCCTTTGAGATTTTTCAATTGATTATCGATACAAATAAAATCAATTCTAATTCAAATACATTGGTTCTAGTTCTAATGTTAGAAAATAAGAAGAATTGTTAATTCAATATTTGAATAAAATGACAAAAGAAATGTATAACAAATCTGAGGCATGTGTTTCACACAATATCGTTAAAACAAATTTGTTCCCTACTAACGGTATTTAAGAAAATTAACGTTTGTCTTCCAAGATACAACATATATCAAGTAGATATTGAACACACAACACTCATTTACAACGAACTGATTATATGTCACTTTTTTATCACTTTGAGAAGAAAAAGAAGAAAATGGAAGAAGAAGATTTTTCCAATAATAGCAAAAACTCAACTTCAAAACTCAAACCAAGAACTCCTATTTATATTAGATGGAGGAGACATTAGATTAATTGTGATTAATCTCTTTAAAGGCTGTCAATAATGTATTTGTAACATTCAAATAATGGTGAATTTAATCTTTAAAACATCAGAAAATGAAATTTCAAAAGACAAGAAGCTCAAAAGATAAATCTGAAAAACAATTCACACGAGCGTGTAGATTAGTTTGTACATACTGCGGCACAATGACACGGGCGTATGGAAACGACACAGGAGTGTCAGAAGTATGGTCGTGTGAAACGACATGGGAGTATAGAATGAACACTGTGTATACACAACGACACGATCGTATGGAATCCACACAGCCGTGCCAGACCCTTGGTCATATAGAACGACACATGAGTGCAGTTTCAATTTTCAGAAATAAAAAATATAATAATTGGGCTTGGTCTGGACCATGGGATTTCGGTCCGATATTTGTGTACGCAGGTCGCGCACCCATACATTGACCTATCCCGGACTATAGATTTGCACCCTTATATGCTTGAGCGCGCGAGAGAGAGCCTTTCATGTTGTTTTTTTACCCATGTAAGAATGCATCTTACTATATAAACATAATTTCAACTTTACTTTTTAGTGATGTGTGACAACTCCCACTTTCACTATTTCCTCTTTATATCTCCTTAGCAAAGAGTTTATTTTGAGCTTCAATTTCTATTCACACATTCTCTATTTTGAGCAAATGAATACATTAATTCATAGTTTTCATATCAAGGAACACATATCCGAGTCTTTTCTCCAAAAACTGAGTTATGAGATCCACCCGAATTACCCTATCAAAATGGCTCATAATCACAATTTTTCTAACAATACCCCATATGAATAAAATTAGGTGAAAAGTAAGACGAATAAAGTCCTACTACATGATAGAGTTTGACTATCAAAACCTACACAAGATATGTAAGTGTTACCTTTTGAACCTTCCCTTATAAAAGTATATTTAATTTACTCGTTGTCCAGTTGATATGATGTCATTGAAATGTTTAGTTACTTGAGTAAATATGATACACTCCACACAAGAATCTTTCTTGACACAATTCAGTTCTCATTGTTATGTTCATTTTGGCCCTAAATATTTGTTTGGTTCTGCAAGAGTTTTTGGAGAATTGAATTTAACACCTTCTCTATTGAAGCGGCCTAACTTCACTCCCATATATTTGATACCTTACACAAATGTATCATTAAAAGTATAGCTTAACTTCATTTTTAATCTTCACTTATTTATTCCCTACAGTGATCTTTC
>CATIWF010041763.1:0-16393 GCA_949630135.1 Balakata baccata
GATAATTTTAGATTGCAAATTTGAAAGTTGATTCAACACTTGAATCAAAATTGCCTAAATGTGGAATTTAATAATTAATCAAATTAAAATAAATTCCATATTTTCAGAATTAATTCATAATTAATTAACCCTAAAATCAAATTATTATGATGTCAAAAATTAAACAATTTAATTTTAACATATATGCCACTTTCTAGTCATACTAGATATACCATTTACTCAACTTAAATTAATTCAAAATTAATTTCAAAAAATTCAAAAAATTTTCAAAACCTCAAATCATCATTATAAGTATCTTTAGGTTAACTCAAGTCCATCAAAATAATATTGGCATAACCCAAAATCATTAAGACGAATGAATCAACACATAAACGCTCAAAACGATCCATTTACCTTCTATAATTAATTTTGAAATCTAAATTTGAGCAAATTAAATTTGGCATGCATCTAACATCAAAATAACATATTTTTTAATCACATAAAAAATAATTAAACGTGCTAAAAATGAAATATTCACATACAAAAAAATCAAACAAAACAGTCCCATCGGGTATCCAAAATAGTTTCGTTTCGGTATTTGTTTGAAAAATGCATGAAAACAATTTTTAACTAATTATTGGAAACTTCCAGAGGCTTAAACACATTTTCAATATATCTAAATAATTTTTCCATAATCAAATCAAAAGAAAAATATGAATAGCCCAACAATTAAACCAAACAATATCGCATATTCATCAGCTATACAATTTTTAACAATTTTGTAATAAATTCGAAATAAATTATTTGAATTATATTCAAACTGTTTTTCAATCAACATAATCATCCTCAATCATCTCATGAAAAAATAATAGAAAGAAAAATATGCAAAACAAATTTTACAAATTAATTTCACTTTCACAAATCAAAAGATCCAAAATCATCAAAACCATGCAATCCAATTTTGGGTTTTGAGCATGTATCATATACATATTACGCGGTGGAAAATAAAATTTTTAAAAACACGAATTAAAAGATTTGACCTGTATCAATTGAAACTCATTTAGCCAAAGAAAATTCGAAAAATATACATTTATAATTTCTTAATTTTTCTTCAACTTCTCACTTTGTTGGGTTGCAGTAAACCACAACAATCCAATATTTTATTGTCTTTAATAATATCCACATGAAAATGAGATGATGAAACCACTAGGAAGACGGCTTAAACATACCTCTAAGTGCTAGCAATGGTATATGTTCATTTGAGAGGAAAATTAAGCTCTTTAATGTTCTTGTCGTCTCTAAAAATTTTTCTTTTAAAAAAATTTTTTCCTTATCTATTTTCTATCTTTTGAGGTCTTTTAGATCCAAAAGAAAATTAGAAAACAAGATCAAAATTGAAAGGAGAAGAAAGTGAAAAGCCATTGCTCAAAATTGGCCAATTGAAAGAGTTGTGCGACCTACTGCGCTCTGGCGCACGCACTAGCCCACCTACCTGCCAGGCAAGCGGGCCTGCACGGGCCCGTTAACTCCTTCGAGCGATTTTTTCTCGTGATCTTATCTTGAATCGACTCGAAATAATTCTCTCATATTTTGGATCTTATCCAAAGCCACTTTACTCAATCTTCACATATGCAAAGCATGTGACCCATTAGTTTCCCGGTTATGTTGGCTATTTAAATTATCAAATAATTTAAGCATGTCATGAGCGGTATCTAGCAACACACCATGACCCTTAATTGACTGGAAATCAATAATTTGACTACAAACCTTTTTATAGACAACAATATGTGCAATTCGTCCTTTCACTATCCTATACCCCACTCGTTTCAGAGTATGGACTATGTGTCAACTTCCGCTAGACCGACTACGTCACGTCTAGCCCAAGTGAAGTTAGATCTTGTCCTTGGAACTCATTACTCTATTGAACATGTCACTAAAGACCATTTTCAGGACATTTCCACTCTAGTCAGAGATTCCAGAGTAATGATCCTAACAAGTGGCCGTGGGTATACTCTCCCTCTATCAAGACCCAATTACCTTTGAATAACTTAACTTGTACCCAATCACCACCCTATGAGTGACCTCTATAAGGGAACAAGGAATGGAGTCAAAGCACAGAATTAGTATCTAAGATATCTTTGAGTATCTAAACTCTAAGGATACTTGCCTCATTACTATGATGAGACTATCATTAACATTTGAATAGATAATCCATATGATCATCCAATGTACTTGACTGCTCTTAGCAAGCATCCACGTATTAATTTTGAACATCTCATGTTCATAGCTTATGAGATTTACTATTTCATCTAATTAGGGAGTATAACATGTGCTAGTCTATTTAGATTAACAATGTCCCATCTTGTTGATCCTATGACTAGGGATAATTTAGATACTAACATAATTACACATGATAGAAATCTCATTATCATAATCCCATCATGATTTCCTCCATGCTATGTTTCATATCATGGACTTTCATTAATCAGTTTAAGATCTATATCAATTCATATACAAATGAATACTAATATAATGAAAGAATGCATTTATGAACGTGCACACTAAGTGCGAGAGGCGATTGCTTTTTTGGCATATCTCTAACATCAGATACCTACCAATTTGACCTAAGAAGGTTTCTAAGCGCACTCAAGGTCATTCTTAAGTTGGAATTGGATACCAACTCAGTAGGAGAACTTCCAATGGGTTCACTCAAGTTCATAGTGAGGGCTATAGGTTTGCAATAAAATTATGGGAGCCATAATGCGTTTTATTAAATACCTAATATCATGCATTCATTTATGTACACACTTCAACAATCTCAATCTTTACATCTAGGTTGTTAGAATTGAAGGGTTTTAAGAGTGTATCACATACATATTATGCAGCGAAATTTAAAATTTTCAAAACCCGAAACAAAATAATCGGCTTGTGCCAATTAAAACTAATTTAACAAAGGAAAATTCAAAAATTATACACTTATAATTTCTTGATTTTTCTTCAACTTCTAACCTTATTGGGTTGTAGCAAACCACAACAATCCAATCTCGGAATGTCTCTAACAATATCTACATAAAGATCATATGATGAAACTGCTAAGAAGATGGCTTGAACACACCTCAAAGTGCTAGCAATGAGTATGTTCCTTTAAGAGGAAAAATTAAAATCTTTAAATTTTCTTGTTGTCTCCATAATTTTTCCTTCTCCAAAAAATTTTTCCTCATCTATTTTTTGTCTTTTGGGGTATTTTAGATCCAAAAGAAAATCATATTAATATATCAAAATTGAAGAGAGGACAAAAATGAAGAGTTGTTGGGAAAAATGGCCACTTTGGCCATTTAAATACCATATGCAGGTTGCTGTGCGCTAGCTTGCAGAGTAGCCCCGCCAGGCCAGTAGGCTTGGCTGGCCAGTACAAGCCTATCAACCCTCTCGAGTAATTTTTTTCCTCGCAATCCGACTCGAAATAATTCTCTCATATTTTTGGATCCCATCCAAAGTCATTTGCTCATTCTTCACATCTCCAATGCGTGTAACCCATTAGGTTCCCAGTTATATTGGCCCCTTAAATTACCAATTAATTTAAGCAAGTCATGAGTGGTATCTAGTAGCACATAATGACCCCCAATTGATCAGAACGTCAGTAATTTGACTACGAACATTTCCATAGACAATTTCTGTGCAATTTATCCTTTCACCATTCTATACCCCACTCGATTTAGAGTATGGACAATGTGAAGGGTTTTGATCATGTATCACATACATATAACACAGCGGAAAATAAAAATTTTCAAAACTCGAATCAAAGGATTGTACACGTGCCAATTAAAACTAATTTAACCAAAGAAAATTCAGAATTTATACCTTTATAATTTCTTGATTTTTCTTCAACTTCTCACCTTGTTGGGTTGTAGCAAACCACAATAATCCAATCTTGCATTGTCTCTAACAATATCCACGCAAAGATGAGAGGATGAAACCACTAGGGAGATGGCTTGAACATACCTCAAAGTGCTAGCAATTGTGTATGTTCATATGAGAAGAAAATTAAACTCTTTAATTTTCTTGTTGTCTCCAAAATTTTTTCTTCTCCCAAAAAATTTTCCTTGTCTATTTTCTGTCTTTTGGGGTCTTTTAGATCCAAAAGAATATCAGTTTCATAGAGCAAAAATTAAGAGAGGAGATAATAGGGAGTTATGAATAGTGATTAAGTGTTTAAATGGCCATTTAGGCCATTTAAGTGCCACCCGCAGGCAGCTGTGCGCCAGCGCGCACAGCAGCCCGCCTGGCAGGCCAATCGGTAGGTCTGCTAGGCCAGCGGGCCCATACAAGCCTGTGCGGGCCTATTGGCACGCACACAGCTGCCCGCATATGGCATTTAAATGGCCTAAATGGCCATTCAACCACATTCACTATTCATAACCTCCCATTTTTCCTCTCTTGAATTTGAATCTACTTTTCTGATTTTCTTTTGGATCTAAAAGACCCCAAAAGACAGAAAATAGATAAGGAAAAATTTTTGGGAAAAATTTTTTGAGACAACAAAGGAACATTCTTATTGCTAGCATTTTGAGGTATGTTCAAGCCATCTCCCTAGTGGTTTTATTCTTTCTTCTTCTCGTGGATATTGTTAGAGACAATCCGAGATAGGATTGTTGTGGTTTGCTACAACCCAACAAGGTGAGAAGTTGAAAAAATATCAAGAAATTATATAGGTATAATTTCTGAATTTTACTTTGTTAAATTATTTTTAATTGGCAGAGGTAGAATCCTTTAATTTGGGTTCTAAAAATTTTTATTTTCCACTGCATAATATGCATGTGATACATGCTCAAAACCCATCACATTACTCAGGAATCTCTAGCCAGAGTGGAAATATCCTGAAGATGGTCTACAGTGACATGTCTAATAGAGTAACGAGTCATAAGGACAAGATCTAACATCACTTGGGCTAGATATGATCTAGTCAGTCAAGTAGGAGCTGACACATAGTTCATGCTCTGAATCGAGTGGGGTATAGTACGGTGAAAGGACAAATTGCACATATTCTTGTCTGTGGAAAGGTTCGTAGTCAAACTACTGACTTTTTCAATCAATTGGGGGTCATGATGTGTTGCTAGATACCGCTCATGTCTTACTTAAATTATTCAATAATTTAAGTGGCCAACATAATCGAAAACCTAATGGGTCACATGCATTAGAGATGTAAAGAATGATTAAAATGGCTTTAGATGAGATCCAAAACATGAGAGAATTATGTCAGTCGGTTTCGCGATAAGATTACAGGAAAAAATTGCTTGGAAAAGTGGATAGGCCCATGTAGGCCTGCTGGCTTGATTGGCCTACCGGGCAGGCCCAATAGGCTTAGGCTAGCACACAGTAGCTCGCACAATTGGCTATAAAATGGCCAATTGATCATTTTTGATGTATGACTTTTCACTTTCTTCTCCTTTCAATTTTGATATAGTTTTTTGATTTTTTTTAATCTAAAAGACCCCAAAAGACAAAAAATAGACAAGGAAAGATTTTTGGGAGAAGAAAAATTTTTGGAGACAACAAGAAAATTGAAGAGTTTAATTTCCTCTCAAATGAACTTACACCATTCCTAACACTTTGAGATATGTTAAAGCCATCTCCCTAGTGGTTTCATCCTCTCATCTTCGCGTGGATATTATTAGAGACAATCCAAGATTCGATTGTTGTGGTTTAGTACAACCCAACAAGGTGAGAAGTTGAAGAAAAATCAAGAAATTATAAAGGTATAATTTCTGAATTTTTCTTGGTTAAATTAGTTTTAATTGGCACAATAGAATCCTTTGATTTGGGTTTTGAAAAATTTTATTTTCCGCTGCGTGATATGTATATGATACATGCTCAAAACAATAAGGTGAGAAGTTGAAGAAAAATCAAGAAATTATAAAGGTATAATTTTTGAATTTTCTTTGGTTAAATTAGTTTTAATTGGCACAAGTAGAATCCTTTGATTTGGGTTTTGAAAAATTTTATTTTCCGCTGCGTAATATATATATGATACATGTTCAAAACCCTTTAGTACATACCTTCTTTGGAGCCAACTAAAAATCCAAGCTTTAAGCTTGCTTAGCCTCCTTAGTGGTAAATCTACTCTTCAAGGCATCTCCTAGCATTGGCATAATCATAAGTCAACCTTTCTAGCTATTCAAAAAAACATAAAGCTATGTAGATGTGAAACCCTAACTTATAATCTCCAATCTAGGTTCTTTCTTCGTATATCTTTCTTTAAAATGTGTTTAACATCTTGATAAAGCTCAAAGGAAGTTTTCCCTCAAGCAAACCCGATACATACCCATTTACAAGTGGGTTAATACCCATTTCGAATAACCATCTCAATAGATCCTAAAACTATAGCAAGGAGAGGGAGCAACATGTTTTCTTACCTCTTGGAGGCAAAACACGTGACTGATCATAGTAGAGCATTTGGCTCCCTTATGCTCTAAGCTTGTCTCCTTTGTTCCTTTTCCTTTCTTAGTGAATTTACTAATTCTTTGCTCAAATCTTGATATTTAATGATGAATTGTGTTTAGAGACTTAGAAACCTCTAAGATCACATAGGAGATGAGTTTTTTAATGGTTGAGGGTGTATTTAGAGTTTAAGGGCTTTAAGGGCTCGGTTTAAATGAATAAAATAGAGTTGAAGCTATTTATAGCAGACCCCTTATGGCCATAGCCATAGTCGTGACTCATTCAAACTCAACTGTGACATTCAAAGGCCAATAATGTTGAATTTTTGCCATTCTTCGATGGTCATGACCGTGATTAGTCACAGGCGTGACTCTATCTTATTTTCACATTTCTTTTTTCTTTTAACTCCTTTCAAAGCTTGAGACCCAAATCGAACTTTATATCCCTGATGTACCTTGTATAAACCATGACATACATCTGATATGTCATCAAATACCTTTGATTCATCTCATAACTCATTCATAGCATTTTTAAATCACAACCTTATACTCTTAATATGCTGCGTATACTTTATAACTACTAAGCCCAACTTATGGGCGTTATTATGTGCCTTAGATTTACTTGGATGAGTAGAAAAAATGGTTCATGAATCTCCGCTAGGGCAGGATGGCTGTGACAGATTATAAGGGCAAGTTTACTTGACTAAGTGAGTACGCTTCTGAGCTAGTAGCTACTGAGAGCAACATATGCAGACATTTTAAAGGTAGGCTTAATTGTGAGATTGGAGATATTGTGGGCCTATGCCACAAGGATTATAGGGAGTTAGTATTTATTGCTATTACTCTTGAGAAGAAAAAAAGGAAGAGACCTGATGAAGAGAATCAAAATCAGTTAGCACCAGTAGGCCAGCAGTTGGGTGAGAAAGGCCGGTATTACCAGGGTAAGAATCAAGGATATGGTAAGGGCCAGTCATAAGGAAACTTACAAAGAAGGGGCAGCCCTCCAATGCTACATTAGTTGATGGTAGTACCTAGATACAATTGGAGTTTGTTTCAAATATGGACAGCCAGGTTACATTAAGAGAGACTGCCTACAGTAGAAGGGCAATACCCCAGCATATACCATAGCCTCTGCCCTAGCCCAGCCTAGGCAGTAAACCATAGGCGACCAACCAGGTAGCCTCAGAGATAGTTAATAGGCCAGGATAGGGTTGAGCACTAGCCAGGGCCTATGCCATGAGGGCTAGAGAGGACTAGGCTACCATAAATGTCATTGTTGGTTTGTTCACTCTCTAACTCAAATATATGTACCTTGATTGACCCTGGGTCCACAGACTCATATATATGTACTAGTACCTAAACAACATGATATGAGTAGTGAACCATTTGAATATAAGATAGAAGTAACCAACCTCTTAGGCCATAATATAGTTGTTAACTAGGTATACTGGAGTTGTCCTTTAATAGCCCATGGAAGGGAGTTCATAGTAGGTTTGATTGAATTACTATTCCATGAGTATGATGCCATTTTAGGCATCGATTGGTTGTTTAAACATGAAGCGGTAGTAGACTGTTAGGGAAATTTTGTGAAACTTAAGAATGGTGAATAAGGAGTAACCATAGTGAGAGGGGAGTTATTTCCACAACCTCCACATATTGTTTCTGTAACACCTTATACCTATGGATATCACTTATACTTATATCATATTATCATGTATTGCATAGAATAAGACATAGTCCTATTTATAATGAAGGATAAATTTTTTTTGGAATCATATAACATTTCACTTTATAGCATTTAGCAATTCAGCAAAGCATAACAGCTTGATTATATATATATATATATATATATATTACATCACTGTGTATTTACTATATTATACGTGTATAGACATACATTCCAAAATATAAAAGTCATGTCCCTATACATATGTGAAATGCAAGGAGCTCTCCAATATGGTGTGAACCTAGTTGAATGTGTACTTGGTTAATTGGTAGCTAAATCAACTTAGTGAAACTTAAACAAATTGAAATATGCATTTTAAGGACTACTAACTAGAGTTTGGTATAATGGCAGTATGACCTTCATATGTTTAGTAGCTTATAACATTTTCTATACTAGTCTAATTTATATGATTCTTATTTCTAATTAAAGCTAACATGTAGTGCTACAATCTATCTAATTTTCATAATAATTGGACCATTGTGGAATATTTTATGCAATTTATAAACATGTTCTGTTTTCTGCTCTATTTTTTACCTTAGGCAGTTTTAGGACACCAACTTTGCTTCTTCATATCTTACAACGTGTAAGTCATATTTATATGAAACATTGTATGAACATAGATATGTTAAAATGAAACATTTCTCATGTTGACAACTTTCATCCATTATGCCTCTAAGATGCTCATATGGTAGGGTAATTGTGACTGTTCAGAAACAGGGCTGGCATCCATATCAGTCTAACTTGTGAAGGCTATAACTCACAATATATATAACATATTGAGGTGAAACTTATGCCAAAATTTAGCTAAGATATGTACCTGTCACTGTTAGGTAATCATTTATAGATTATGTCAATAAGGAACTTAAAATTGGAAAACAACTTACTAGACCTGCCCAGGACACTAAGCAGGTAGCTCAAATATGGAACAGGCATGACTCTCTTTCCTATAACTCAACATCCACCCATAAGCTGATCTTGAAATTTTGTATAAAACTAGATAACATATATATCTACAACTTGTATGTTTTGAGCTGCCTCAAATACTGATTATATCATAGAGAAATAGAATCAAAACAGAAAGTGATTTAGCTAGGTTCCTTAATGGAACTAGTTCCAGTCCGATGCTAATATGTTTCCACAGACACCAAATAATGCAAAAATATTTAT
The DNA here is from genome assembly GCA_949630135.1 of Balakata baccata. Lineage (NCBI taxonomy): Eukaryota > Viridiplantae > Streptophyta > Magnoliopsida > Malpighiales > Euphorbiaceae > Balakata > Balakata baccata. The sequence goes on from CATIWF010041763.1 coordinate 9,310, forward strand.
ATATCCATGAACCTAAGACACAAAACTACAACTTTGATGTTTTGTGTTTCTCAGAAATCAATCTCTATCATGAAGAACACAGAGCAGCAATTGACTGTTGCCAAAATAGATTCTAGAAGTGATATAGTCACTTTACTACCTAAACCATGATCCAACAACATTCAAATCATAATTATCAATAAAGGAAGTGATAAATAACTCACTTGTGACCAGTTATGGTTGAGCTTGAGTAAGAAATTTGGAAGAAAAATGGAGAGGAAAAGAAGAAAGAGTAGCTGGTTGCAAAAGGGCCAAAACAACCTTATTTCCCCAAAGTTGCCGACTCACTTTTGTTTTGTTTTTTTTAAAATTTTTCTGTTATTTTTAAATATTTAATTAAATAATGAATAATAAATAAATAATAATAATTATTATTATTTTCTACATATTTACATGTACTTAGTACCAAAATACTATCTAGTCAAATTGTCTACTTTAGTTAATTTCACTATGTCAAATTTCATTTATTTCAAATTTAATCATTTTATTTAATTTCATTTTCAATATCTTGTGTCCTTATTTAATTTATAATTAGACACGTACGACTTACTCCTATTGCAATAGACGACCCGTGGCAAGTCTACCTCGTAAACACGTTCATGCCAAAATCCATATGTATGCATGTGTTTCATGTGAATGACATATATAAGATGAATATGTCCAAATGGAATGCATGTAATAATGCATGTGGGAAAGTCGAGGATGTTACAGTTTCAAAAATGAAAGAAAAGAGAATGATGAGAAAAAGGTGTGAGGCCTACTCGGCCTATGTGATTGACACTAGAAAGAAGTGTCTGGACCTTAACAGTATCCCTACAGTTTGTGAATTTTCATGTCTTTCCTGATGACATACCAAGTTTACCCCCAGATAGAGAGGTAGACTTCTCTTTTGAGCTCATCCCAAGCACAAAATCCATATCTTCTTCACCTATAGAATGGCTCCATCTAAAACGAAAGAGCTGAAGGCTCAGTTACAGGAGTTGTTGGACAAGGGTTTCATTAGACCATGTTTGCCTCCTTGGGGTGCACTAGTGTGGTTTGTAAAGAAAAAGGATGGGTCTATAAGGTTGTGCATCGAGTATAGGCATTCAAACAATGTTACCATTAAGAATAGGTACCCACTGCCTAAGATAGATGATCTATTTGATCAATTGAAATGTGTGGGTGTCTTTTCCAAGATTGACTTGAAGTCAAGTTACCACTAGTTAAGGGTCAAGGCTGAGGACATAGCCAAGACAACCTTCAGGACTAGGTATGGACACTATGAATTTTTGGTTATGCCTTTTGGACTAACAAATGCTCTAGTAGCTTTTATGGATTTGATAAACAAGGTCTTCATATCATACTTAGACCTATTTGTAGTGGTCTTCATTGATGACATCTTAGTGTATTCTAAAATACCTGAGGAATATGATCTACATATGAGGATCATTTTGTAGACATTGACTGAACAAAGTTGCAAGCCAAGATCTCTAAATGTGAGTTTTGGCCTAGTGAGTTTGCCTTCTTGGGACACATTTGTTAGAGAAGTGCTCTAAAGACAATCACCTTTAGCACTTATCGTACATGTTTATTTGATTAATAAAAGGAATTTTCATTAATTTGGTATTCATTTGATATATGAATTGATAGTGATCTTAAATCAATTAATGAAGTCCTTGATACATAATATAGCATGAAGGAAATCATGATGAGATCAGGATAATGAGATTCTTATCATGTGTAATTATATTGGTATCTAAATTATCCCTAGTCATAGGATTAATGAGACGGGATATTATTAATCCGGATAGACTAGCATATGTTACATTCCTTGATTAGATCAAGTAGTAGATCTCATAATCTGTAAGCATGAGATGTTAAGAGTTAACATGTGGATGCTTGCTAAGAGTAGCCAAGTACATTGGATGGCCTTGTATGAGATAATCATATGGATTATCTATTCAAATATCAATGATAGTCTCGTCATAGCAATGGTGCATGTATCCTTAAACTTGAGGTACTCAAGGATATCTTGGATACTGATTTTGTATTTTAACTCCATTCCTTGTTGGCTCATTGAGGTTGCTCATAGGATGGTGATTGGGTTCAACTTGAGGTATTCGAAGGTAATTGGGTAGCCAATAGAGGATTCACCGCTCCTGATAGAGGGAGAGTATACCCACAGCCTCTTATTGGGATCATTACTCGGGAATCTCTAGCCAGAGTGGAAACGTCTTGAAGCTAGTCTTCGTTGACATGTCTAATAGAGTAATGAGTCTCAATGACAATATCTAATATCACTTGGCCTATATGTAATGTAGTTAGTCTAGTGGGAGCTGACACATAGTCTATGCTCTGAACCGAGTAGGGTATAGAATGGTGAAAGGATGAATTGCACATATTGTTGTCTATGGAAAGGTTCATAGTTAAACCACTGACTTTTCGGCCAATTAGGGGTCATGATGTATTGGTAGATACCACTCATGACTTGCTCAAATTAATTGTTAATTCGGGTGGCCAATATAATCGGAAACCTAATGGGTCACACACATTGGAAGTGTGAAGACGAATGAAATGGCCTTAGATGAGATCCAAAAATATGAGAGAGTTATTTAGAGTTGGATCGTGATGGTATCACAGGGAAAAAAAAATAAAAAAAATCGATCCTGGGGTCACAGGCCCATGGCAAGGCTGCCAACCCAAGGTTGGTAGCATGAGCTACAAGGCCAGCGCCAGCTTAATTGGATTGGCCAGTTTTGGCCAAATTGCTAATTTAGCCCCCCAAACCCATTTTGGTAATTTTGTCAACCCTAGGGTGTTTAGAAATATCTATAAATAATATTTTTACATCAGAAAAATATTGATAGCCTCCATAACATTATTTGATAATTTTCTTGATTTTTCCTTTCTAGGGACACCATTCTTTGCTAGCACATAGAGTGTGTTTAAGGCATATCCTAGTGGTTTCATTCTTTACTTTCTCATGGATTATCATTAAAGGCAATCCTAGATTGAATTGTTGTGGTTTGCAACAACCCAACAAGAAGAAAATTTGAAGAAATGATATAAGAAATTAAAGGTATAATTTCTAACTATGTTTTGAATCAATTAGTTTTAATGGCACAAGTAGAACCCTTTAATTCGGGTTGTGAAAAATTGTATTTTCTGCTGTGTTTTATTCATGTGATTCATCATCAAAACCCAACAACATTGCCTCAACTGAGGGCATTAGAGTTGATCCTTACAAGGTAGAGGCAGTCATAAGTTGGAAGCCTCTTAGAAATGTTACAAAGATTAGGAGCTTCCTTGGATTGGTCGGCAACTATAGGAGATTTATAAAGGGCTTTTCTATGATAGTTTCTCTACTTACCATGCTATTGAGGAAAGATGTTAGATTTGAGTGGAAAGAGAAATGCCTAGAGAGCTTTAATAGACTTAAAAAGATGTTGATAGAAACTCCAGTTTTGACACTGCCAGTCCCTAACCAGGAGTATGTGATATACATTGATGCATATCACAATAGATTGGGTTATGCATTGATACAACTGGGTAAGGTAGTTGCCTATGACTGCAGGCAGTTGAATGTTCATAAGAAAAATTATTGCACTCATAATTTAGAATTGGCTGCCATAATCTTTGCCTTGAAGATATTGTGCTACTACCTCTATGGGGAGAAGTTTTAACTTAATACATAAGAGTCTCAAGTATCTACGCACACAAAAAGAACTTACTTGAGACAGAGGCGATGGCTTGAGTTAATTAAAGACTACAATTGGATTATTGACTATCACACGGGTATGGCCAATGCAGTGGCTGATGCATTGAGTAAACTGATTGCTGAGTTACACATCCAACCTAGTTTAGACCCGATTACACAGTACAAGTTGATGGCGGACTGCATTATTAAGACCGTTTGATAGTTCCTATTGGGGACTTGAGATAGAGAGTCCTACATGAGACTCAAGAGAGCAGATATGCTATGCATCCAGGTAGTAACAATATGTTCTAAGAATTGAGAAAGAAATCTAGTCGATAAGTATGAAGGGAGACATTATAGACTAAATTTCTAGATGCCTAACATGTCAGCAAGTTAAGGCAGAACATCAGGCTCCATCAAGTCTTTTGTAACACCTTATACCTATGGATACCACTTGTATTATGTTATTGTGTATCATCATGTATAGTACAATAATAAGATATGATCTTATTTATAATGAGGAATATATATTTTTTTAATCATATAAAAGTATCGCTATGCAATATTTGACAATTTCGCATAACACCACAGTTTGACTATAAACATAATTTATTACATATGCTGATAATTTAGATGCTGTATTCAATTATTGCAGGTAGCAAGTTCAAGGCCAAATATGCATTTACATATTACTGCATATTTACTATATTTATACATATGCAGATATACAATCCAAAATATAGATGTCATGTTCCTATACATAGGTACAATGCAAAGAGAGAGATTGGTGAGGCTCGGCCGATGACCTGTGATCCATGTCTTCTATATAGTATGCACCTCCAAAATGAGCTAATTACTCAACTTTTCTTAAAAAATTGTTGACCTTAGGGTGATTGATCTCTATTTTGATCTTGACAATCAAATTAAATGTTACTAATGTCTTTATCTAATGTTGAGTAATTAATTTGATCCCGACCGGGAAACTGTCTCTGTCAGACAACTTTTAGTTAATCTTTTTTAGAACGTTAGAAATAGTTTTAGCACCATATGTAGCGGCTAATTGGAAGGTAAACACTATAAATAGACCTCCAAATGGCCTTAGAACATAAGAGCTTGATTTTAAGTATGCTAAAACTCTTGCAATTTTAATTCTCATCTCTTTTGTAAGAAAGGTTGAAGTGTTAACCTTAACCACTTAGGTATAGGTTGTAAGAGTGATCCTAGTAAGAAAAACTCTTGTTTGGGTTGTATGTAAGCCTGTTCAAAACACAAGGAATTGGTTGTTGTGTAAGCTATTAAAACACAAGGGATTTTGGTTCAGTGTGAGCCTTGAGAAAACACTAAGTTGTGAGTTAGCTAGGAAACTTTCTTGTAATCTCCAGTTGAGATAGTAGAACTACCAATTGTGGTTGGGAAGAGGACTAGGGTTTGTTAACACTCGAACCTCTATAAATCCTTGTATGCAATCTTCTCTTTCTCCTTTTCTTTCTATGTTTTATTTGCACATTGCTCAAACACTCAAAGAAATCCATTAAGCTGAAAATTTCTATTTGCCACCAATTCAACCCCCCTTCTTGGTGCTCCATATTTCCAACAATTGGTATCAGAGCCTTGGTCTCTCTATTCAAGGCTTAAGTGCGAGAGAAAAGATCAAGATGGTGAAGGGTGAAGTTTGCACTCATTTCCCTATTTTTGATGGTGCTAACTTTGCTCAATGGAAGTTTCAAATGGAGCTGTTTATGGATAGTGAATCCATCGATTTGTGGGATACTATCTACAAGGAGTGGAAGCCACCAACCAAGGAAGTGGAAGGTATAGAGGAAGAAATTTCTTGGGATGATTGGTCTAAAGAGCAATGGCAATTCTCCTTGCCACCATTCTTCAAGAAGATAGTCTCAAAGTGTTGTATTGTAGAAGTGCTTATAGCATTTGGAAAACCTTGGAGAATTACTATGAAGGGACTAAACAAGTGAAGTCCAAGAGAATCCAATTGCTCATGTCCGAATATGAGCTTTTCAAGATGAAATCCTTTGAGTCTATTACTTACATGACCAACCAACTTCTTGCTATCATCAACAACTTAAGAAAGGCTGGGAAGCACCTTAAGCTTGAAGATATCAACAACAAAATTTTGAGAAGTCTTCCCACCAAGGAGTACGAGTCAAGAGTTACCGCCATTGAGGAAGACAATGATGATTCAAGTAAAATATCCACCGATGTGCTCATTGGCAAGCTTCTCACACATGAGATAGCTTTGGCAAAAGACAAGGAGATAGAGCTTCAAAAGGAGAAGAAGGCTTTAGCTTTCAAAGCTTCAACTTCAAAGTATTATGAAGATGAAAGCTCTAGCTAAGAGGAAAGGAGTGAAGAAGATAGTGATGAAGAGATTGTCAACCTTATGAGAAGATTAAAGCTTAAGGAAAAGAAAAGGTATGGTAATAACTTCAATCAATCCTCCAAGTACTCAAACACAAAAGGAGTTCATACATGAAGCAAAGAAGGCATGAGCCCTCAAGTGATGAAAGCTCCTCAAGCAAAGGAGAATTTGCCGCCTCTTGCTTCATGGCATTATAAGAGGACTCCTGTGAGGTATGCTCTACATCTCAATCCTTTAATAACATTGATGATGATGATGATATTTTAATTGAAGTTATGAACCTTGAAATTGAGAAATTTAAAAAGAAAAGTATTTTTTCATAAAAACAAGTATTTGGATTTGAAAAATAATTTTGATGATCTACAAAAGAGTGTTTTAGAGCTTAAAACATCTAATGAATCTCTTAGAAAATCATTGGATGATTTTTCATCAAAACCTTCAACCTCTTCTTTGCTTAAAGAAAATAATATTTTAAAAAATAAAGTTAAAGAGCTTAGAAACTCAATTTCAAAATTTCACAAAGGGAAAAAAAATTTGGATACATTTATTGTATCTCAAATACCTCCTCTAGTGAGACATGGTTTAGGCTTCAATGGAACTTCAACATCATCATCTCCACCTAGCTCAATATTTGTTAAGGCAAGCACACCACAAACCTCATTCATTGAGGTAATTGGCTCTAAAGCCAAAGGCAAGGCATACACCAAAGCCACTACTCAAAAGAAGAATAGTAAAAGGTTACATGGTCCAAGAGGGAAATCTCAAAAGACCAACCATGCCTTTTTGTATAAGAGGTATGTGTTAGAGATGTGCCCAAAAGGCAATCGCCTTAAGCACTTAGTGTACATATTCATAAAGGCATTCTTTCATTATATTAGTATTCATTTGCATATAAATTGATATAGATCTTAAACTAATTAATGAAAGTCCATGATATGAAACATAGCATGAAGGAAATCATGATGGGATCATGATAATGAGATTCCTAT
>CATIWF010041781.1:0-12238 GCA_949630135.1 Balakata baccata
GACCAATTGGACCATTGTGGAATATTTTATGCAATTTACAATCATGTTCTGTTCTCTGCCCTGTTTTTGACCATAGGCAGTTTTGAGACACTAACTTTGCTTCTCCATATCTTACAACGTGTAACTTATATTTGCATGAAACTTTATATGCATAGATATTCTAAAATGGAACATTTTTCATGTTGAAAACGTTCATCCATTCTGCTTCTAAGGTCCTCATATGGTAGGGTAATTGGGACTGGTCAGAAACAGGGCTGGCATCCGGACCATTCTGACTTGTGAAACCTATAACTCACAAAATACATAACATATTGAAGTTAAATTTGTGCCAAACTTTAGCTAAGACATATACCTATAACTTTCATGTTTTGACAATTTACATATTATGTCTATAAGGAGCTCAAAATGGGCCAACAACTGACTGGACCTGCCCAGAACACTAAGCAGGCAGGTCAAATATGGAACAGGCATGATTCTCTTGCCTATAAATCAACATCCGCCCACAGTATGATCCTGAAATTCGGTATACAATTAGATAACACATATATCTACAAGTTTCATGTTTTGATATTCCTCAAATAATGAATCTATCATATAGAAACATAATCAAAATAGAAAGTGATTCAGCTAGGTTCCTCAATGGAACCAGTTCTAGTCCGATGCCCATATCTTTTTACAGACACTAAATCATGGAAAACTATTTATATATCCATGAACCTAAGACATAAAGCTACAACTTTTGTGTTTTGTATTTCTTTAGATTCGTTCTAAAACTGGAAGAAAATTGAGGCCAACCTACTGCCCTTGAAACAGAATCCAGAATTCCACTATGTTGATTGTGCCTACATAAACCTAGCTTAACTTATGTCTTAACTCAAGATTAACATACAAGAGAGGATAATTACCTTAAGTATGGCCAGATGATAGAGTTTGGGGGCTTGGAACCAGATGAAAATGAAGAAGGAGGAAGAAATGGCAGCTGGATAAAGAAGGGCCAAATCTGCCCCTTTTATCCAAAGTTGCCGACTTAAAATTCTGTTCTCTTTTTTTTTTTTTTTTTTACTTTTTACTTTTTTTTTCTGATATATTATTTTTAAATAATTTAAATAAATAATAATTAATTAATTATTATTATTATTTTTTTCTCTACATAATTACAAATACTTAGTGCCAAAATACTATGTAGTCAAATTGTCTACTTTAATAGAACTATGCTAAATTTTCCTTTATTTCAAATGTAATCATTTATTTAATTTCATTTTCAATATCTTGTATTCTTATTTAAATTATAGCTAGACACATACGACTTGGTCCTATTGCAATAAACTGACTCATGTCAAGTCTATCTCGTGAATACGTCTAGCTAAAATCCCTACGTATGCATGTGTTTCATATGAATGATATATATATATATAATGAATATATCCAAATGTAATGCGTGTCATAATGCATGTGGGAAAGTCGAGGATGTTACACTGAATTTGTCCTTTTCTTTAACAACTCTTTAATGGCTAGTCTCAGTCAAATTTCCCGGTCGGGATAAGAGTTTTCCAGTTGGAAAACTATATTTTCCAGTCGGGATAAATTTATGAAACTTTTGACTTGAAAATTGGAATGCTAGAATCGAGCACTTCCCAAGAAGAAAACTTTATTCCCAAGGGGAACACTTTTTTCCTAAGGAGGAACATAACTTTCCTGAAGGGGAAACTGTCCTTAAATATTTGACCAATTTGTTCACTAAGCAAATCAAATCCAATTGACTTGAAACTTTGTACACTATCAAAACAACACTAGATGAAGACATTAGTACATTTAATTTGATTGTTAAGATCAAAATAGAGATCAATCACCCTAAGGTCAATATGTGCATTTATCCCATCCCTTGGATATGTTTGTTATGCATGTTTTCTTCATTTTGCAAGATGGCTCTGTTAATTGAACTAATTTTTGTTTTAGTTTTTATAATGGTGCGCTATTTTTGGGTGAATTAATGAAAGATTTAGTACTTCTTAATTTTGATAAGGACCTCAATTCTTATTAAAGGATACCCTACACTTCAAATCTCAAAATATAAAATTAAGAACACTAAATGATAGTGCTTGATTCAAATAAGAATAACTAGAAAGTAATAGGAAATATGGAGGCATTTTAATATTGTAGTAGTTAAAACTAGGAAAGAAGAACAAATCAAAGTAAATCCCAAGCAATTCAAGGAGTAAAGGGAGCCTCCAATGACCACCTAAATCTTTTTCTTCCCTCCCCTACACTTATAGTGGGGCTAATTGCATAAATAATACCAAACTTTATCACTTTATTACAATTTGGAACCAAACCTTTTAATTGTTACAAATTTGTACCAAACCTTTTATAAATGTTGCAATTTGGTACCAATCTTCAATTTTCAGCACCGGAAAGATGATATGGCATGTCACATCACTCTATTATCTGCGTCAGATTTATTCCCTCATAAAAGATGATGTTTCCAAAGATTGAAGAAAAATAAATTACACAAATAAATTGTAAAAATGAAAATTATTTATCCAATTGTCATGTTTTGAGTGTGTTTTTATAAGAGAATAAATCTGACGTGGATAATAGAGTAACATGGCATGTCGTATCATCTTTCCAGTATCAAAAATTGAAGATTAGTACTAAATTGTAACATTTATGAAAGGTTTGATACTAATTTGTAACAATTAAAAAGTTTGGTACCAAATTGTAGCAAAGTGATAAAATTTTGTACCATTTGTGCAATTATCCCCTTATAGTGGATAGGCATAGGTTGGTGGGAGGACAATGTAAAATAATAGTAAACTAAACAATATATATATTATTGTCTATCCTCAATTAATTAACCATGCAAATAAACTATTTAATTAAATAAAAAAAAAGAAGTCAAAGTTTAAAATCTAAATTATGATTATATTTGTGATTAATTTGAAAATTTAAGGCAATTAAAGAAAAATACTATGGGCGATTAAGAATTTTACATTAGAGAATTTTAAACCTATGGTCATGAGGCAAATTTTCTTGTTCAAACTAAGGGTATAGTCAAGTCGATATAATGTCAAGTTCGAGCTCGACTTGATTAAAAATTTTGAAGCTAGAACTCAATTGAGTTACTTTTCAATTGTTCTTAATTAATTGGATTCAAAAAATATTCGAATTACTTGAACTCGACTAGATAAAGCTTGAAACAACTAAAAAATTTAATAAATTATATACTCAACTCAATTCGACTTGAAATTGACTCGAGTTAACTCGACTCGATTAAGCTCAAATATATTAAAATATTAAGAGTATAAAAGTAATTTAATAAATAATTGTAAGTTTTACGAGTCAAGTATTGTGATACTTGAACTTGACTCGATAAATTACTCAAGCTACTCGAGTTCGACCTTGACTCGATTAACTTCGAGTCGAATTTGAGTATTTTACGAATCAAGCTCGAGTAGCTCATGAGTAACTCGACTTGTTTACATCTCTAGTTCAAACCCTTTAAAATTGTATGACATGATTTGAATCATAGTACTTTTTGAAAAGAGTAATTGCCCCACAATCATATAGAGGGTTGCATGAACAAATAGGCAAGGGTCTCAAGTTCACAAAGTCATCCCATAACACCTTCATTTGAGTAAAGTAATCCGTTACATTTTTTTGACCTTGAGTAAAACTGAATATTTCATGTTGCAATTCAACAACTCAAAAATGATCTCCAACTTGAAATCGTTATTTAAGATCAACCCATATGTCATACACATTGTCCAGCCATATTACACTCTAAGCAACCGATGGCAAAAGAGAATTTAAGATCCAAGAAAGTACCATCTTATTGCAATGATGCCATGTCGAATAAATTAGATTAGCAGGTTCTGGTATCAAGATTATGCCATCTACGAACTGGAGCTTATTCTTCGGTAGCAACACGATTCACATCGATCTTGACCAAGATTGGAAATTTGATCTTGTAAGGACCAGTGATGCAAAAACCAGTGAGAGGTTCTCACTCGGATCAGAAAAATGGGCTTGAAGGGTTTTTCTTCTAGTCTACTCATCATTTGTAATTGAAAAGCACCAAGAAATGAAGATATATATGTTGAAAGATTCTTAAAAGAAATGAGAAAAGAAAATGCTATTCTTGAATCAGAAGAAAATAAGGAATTAAAGAGAAATCCGCTCTGATCCCACATGAAGATTTATAAAACTGAATTGAGAATTCTATTATTAAGAAGTGAAGAATTCAATACAATGTAGCTACTTATATACTAAGATATCTAACAGAAAGTAATTGTCGTATATGAGCCATGCTAAAGTAACAAAGAAAGTTAGCTCAACCAACACATATAAAAACTAAAAGAGAAATCCAGTCTATTTAGCTAAGCTCTTGAAGATGACTCAGTAGTAAACCTAATAGATGTCTCTTCTCCCTTATTCTCGATTAACGTCCCAAGATTGTTGTCACTTATAGTTAAAGAAGAAGAATCTGCATGAGCAAGAAAATTTACCTCATTAAGGTTCTAACCCATGAATAAACCATGGTATATATTGGCATTTACAATTGCAAGTTTGAGTTTGAGAATAGGGGCATGAAAGCCATTTGCTAGAATATGGTAGAGCCCTTTGAACCATACTAGACCCTTCGAAATCTATCTCCTCTCCACTTGTCCCCTTGATACTTCTTTAGGATATTTTCTCTTTTTCCCTCATGATTTTCTCATCAACCTTTGCCTTTTCTTTCATATGCTTTACATTTTCTTAGCGTATGTTTGTATATTATTTAATGGGAATAGCTACGCATAGTAGACATGGTGACTGAGCTTGAAGAGTTAGTGAATTATGTGTCTTCTCCCTCTTTTCTAGTAAGTTTCCTTACTCTTTGTTTAATATTTGTTTCTTTACATGATTTGGTAGAATCTTGCAATTTGACTAACATAGTGAAATAAATATCAAATCCGTTGATTGGTGCATGAATATCGGATAAGATCTTCTAAAACCTGTTGATTCTAGGAATACCAGGAATTAGGCATCATAATTCATTAATTTCACAAGGAAATACAGAAATTTGAGAATAAAATTAGGGTTGTTATTCAACAATGGCAAAAAAAAAATCCAAAACAATACAAAAAAGGCCAATTTTTAAAGTTCCAAGAATAACCCTAATAATGGAAAATCGAACAAATCCAAACAGAATTGAAAAATAACATAAAACGATGAACTGCGATGCACAAGGCATCATGCCTGCAATAATTGTTGTGCCCGTGACAGCAGCGATCCCCTCATTTTCCATCACGTATATTCTAATTAGCACGCTGACGATGCTACATCACACCCACATCACCTCTAGCACCTCAGCATCTCCTGCTACACCTATCCAAGCACTCCAAATGCTAAAAAGCTTGATCTTTAATGTTATGATATTCATCATTCCCCCTTGGGAAGGGGAAATTTGCTATCGAATTTGAAACATCGTCACTAGAAGAACCATCTTCGATAAGAATTAAGCTCTTGGCAATGAACACATCAGAAGTGTGAATATTACCAACTTCAAAGTCCTTATGCACATATTTATGATATGCATCCTTCCTATAATTGGAATTAGCCAAAGACAGATCCTGATGCATTGTTTTGTGAACATCCTTGTCAAGAATAGTACATACATCTCGCAAGACTAACTCCTCTTTGACTTCTCCCTCATCATAAAAAATTGGATTATCAAATATTATTGCATACTTTTCATCAAGATCACCACTTTCCATAAACCGACCCCCCCCCCCCCCCCCCCCTCATCATAAAAAAGTGTTATTGTCGATTATTGCTTCCTTCACCTTAAAGTCATCACCCTCTACAAACAAATATATTTTTTGAACCTCTATTAGCCAATTTTCCTCCATTATTGTGTGTGAACGATGTCTTTGTGAAATAGTTGCAAGATATTTATCCTTCCCATCACCATCGCTATCCTCACCATCTGTGCCCCTATGGTAATGGTGACTATTTCCACATTGCTTCATATTAATCTTGGCAATATGTTCCATCATTTGCTTAAACCTTTCGAACCGTGTTATTCTTTGTTCCAAATCTCGTTCTTACACTTCCTCCATATGTTGTGTTCTTCTCAGCAGCATGATGAACCAATAACATGTGGGTTATAGCTCTAATACCAACAGAAGTAGTGGGATAAATATCAAATATGTCAATTCACGCTCAAATGCCGTATAAGATCTTCTAAAACCTGCTAGTTCTGTGAATAACATGAATTAGGCATCAAAATTCATTGATTTCACAAGAAAATACTAAATTTTGGGAATAAAATTAGAGTTCTTATTTAACAACAACAAAAAAAAAACTCCCAAACAATATAGAAAATGACCTATTTATATTCTCAAGAATAACCCTAATAATTAAAAATTGAACAAATTCAAACATAACTAAAAAATAACAAAAAATAATAAACTACAGCGCACAGGGCATTATGCTCACAACAACATTGAATGATACTTGCGATTCACTATTAATTCATGCAATTATTGCATGATTCACTGCTAATTTTGATTCTTACTATAGAGTCGAATTGTTTTATATGGGATCATATCAATTCGAGTGATTCTAATAGAGAATCGTCTAATCTAACAATAGTAACTGAAACTAGGGGTGTTCGTAGATCGGTTTGATGCGGATTAAACATAACATTCAATTCAATTCTCAATTTGTTGATTGAAAATTTTTCCATCCATTCTAACCCATAAATATATAAAAACCAATTCAATCCAAATTACAATTGCGGATTGGATTGAATCAATTTGCGGTTTGATTTTATATACTTTTTATTTTTATTTAATAATGATAATAATATCTCACAAACATCCATAATATCCTAAAAACTTTTAGTTCACTATATAAACTACTCATATCAAGTCATATTCTAAAAATTACAATAGAAATTTTAATTACTTTTTTAAATATTTTAAATTTTATATAGAATATATTTTTTATATGATAAAAAGTACATTACAATACTAGATTAGCATAAAAATTATTAATAACTTTAATTATGTTGTATGATTAATTCACCACAATTAATTATTTCTTTTTTTATCATTTCTCTAATAATATAGATAAGGAAAAAACTGTGTGGTTGCTAAGAAATTAGATTATAAACCTATTGTAGTTAATTTAATTAACAGAAAAATAGTAATTAATGTGGTTAAAAATAGATTTTAATGGTTGATAAGAAATTGAAAAATAAATTGCAAATAGTTGAGTTAGATAGATATAAATTGTATGTAATTCAATAGATTATAATTATTTTGATAATAAATATTTTAATATAATTAAAATAAATAACTAAATAAATTGATTTATTATATAATTATGATACACTTATTATAAATTACATTATTATATAATTATGTACAATAATAATTTTTTTTTTACATATCATGAATTAAAGACCTCAACCTAGTCAAAGTTATATAAAAATCCATCTAAAGTTAAAATCTTTACAAGTCAAACAACAAATATAAATCTATATCTCCACCCAAAGAAAAATAAACAAAAGAAATAGTTGTATCATCAACCTCCAATGACTTGTCTTGGGCTCTTCTCTTTGTGCTTCTCTCACTAATCAGCAAAATATCTGCTATCTTCAATTTGTGTGGGAAGTCAACATTCACACGCTAAGTATAAAATGATTAGTGGTATATAATAACATATATATTTAATCTTCATGTATGCATGAATAACATATAGATTTATAAATGAGAATGTATGCATGAGCATTTGAATTACCTCATCCAACAACCTTGTGTCAACATAACACAACATCACACAAATGTCACATACATAAAATAACACATTCTCTACTAATAAAATTATCTCATCAAGTCTTACCTCATATTTACTAAGTTGAAATATCATGGTAGTTTTGCTCTTGTACTCTAAATCGGATTAAATTAGATACGGGCACTACAGCTACTCCGAGCCATTCAAGAACTCCGCCTGTGAAAAGAATATCTCAATGTCTTTGAGAGTACCACTTCGGACATACTTCTCAACACATGGGTCTCATCCCCAAGATGGTCAACTCTAGGCCTAAGTGGTACCAAATTCTCTCAATAACATATCATCTATCCTAACTCTAGTCCTAGTTAGAGTAATTGGACCATATCCTCCTCATAATTTTCCATAATACAATATACAACATCGGCACATAATTCACATTAACCATCTTATAAAATTTTTATAATTTAAGGTCACAAATCTCATATGATGGCATAACTCAATATATAAATTGAAGCTCATAAAAAAATCACATCACAAATACCCTATGGACCCAAGTGGAACCAACCTATAACATTCACATTCACCCATAATGTACTCCAATATTACAAATTCATCATCTTCAACCTATAGGTTCATCGATCAAAATATACAGGTTCATCATTTATAAGCCACAGGTTCATCATTTAATACTTATAGATTCATTATAATTAACTCATGCAATCATAACATCAAATATTCAATTGAACCCAAATGTGGTTATGAACAAACTTTTATAAGGTTTTACCAACTCTAAATTTATGGTTGTGGGTCTCCAGTTGATTATGAATCCAATTTGAAAGTACATTTGATTAATACATTAATAGAATACTTAAATTCTCAATTTGTTTTAAACAATTAATTAAATTTTCTCATAGGTGGCAGTGTGCCTTTCTAGGACTATTCAACCTATAATTTTTTTTTATACTTGTTCAATTTATATAATTCTTAATTTCAATTAAAGCTAACACATAATATCATAACATATTAAAATTTGAGAATTTTTGAAGCATTACAAAAAGTTTAGTGTAATTTCAAATATTGTTTTGTTTTCTGCCCTTAGACAGTTTTGAAACTCCTTATTTAAAAATTCATATCTTATAACGTGTAGGTTATATTATGTTGAAACTTTTTATACACTTAGAAAGATCAATTTGGCACATTTTTCATGTACAAATTTTCCAAATACTGCTTCTAAAGTCCTCAAACACTGAAGAATATCTAATTGGTCTAGCATATAGTAACAACCCGATCGTCCCCATTTTTATGGCCATAACTCACAAATTACATAATATATTAAGGTAAAATTTCACAGAAATTTAGATAAGACAATATTAAAATATTTATGTTTTATTTTTAGTTAATTCGTATAATTGTTGGCTTAAAAATAAGGACCAAGTAGTTGGAGTAACACTGAAACATAGGAAACAGTTATGATCAAAGAAATATTCATGATTTTATTCACAATAACTCAACCTCACAATAACTCAACCTACACAAGAAATATAAATACAAAATTTTGTATACATACAGAGGATATGTAGAACTACAACTTTGTGCTTTAAACTTCCTCAAATTTGACCTTTAACATGATGAAAATAAGTAAAAACTGTAGTGAAATTGGATGGAATACCATATGGAACCAATCCTATCTTTGAAGATATCTTTTTATACACAGCAAATCGTTCCAAACTATTTTATTAACATATAAATGAGACATAAATCTACAACTTTTGTGTTTAGAAGTTTTCAAAATTCATCCTCTAAGACTATGAAAATAAAGACCCAAGTTTGGTTATGGAATACAGAGTTCTAACTAGAAATATAGTTACGAGCAATGCACCCAAACAATCTTCAATCCATTTTTAGCAACTCAAGATTGATTAATCAACTTACTAAAGATCAACAAACTTGGCTTGTGGCTAGAGCTTGAAAGAAAATGGAAGAAATGAAAAGAAAAAGAATGAAAAGTGATGATAGAAGACAATTGGCCAACACCCTAATATATATCCCAAAATCTCAATTCTCGTCCGCTCATTTTTTACATCTTTTTTTTTTGTCCATCTTATTATTATTATTATTATTATTATTATTATTATTATTATTATTAAATCACTAATAAATTCAATTAAATAGCCTAATTACTTAGTTCTATTTTAACTAAATTAATTATATCAATCAATTCTATTTATTTTAATGTCTCATTTAGCCACCCTATTTATTTATTTATTTTATCTCACTCTAGTTAATTTATACACTTATTCTAATTAAACCCTAATTAGCGAGTGTTACAATCACTATTAAGAAACAAAAAATTACACCCCTCTTCAACTCTTCAAATCAACCAAATAATTTATCTTTAATTACATTGCTGACAAGAAAATATGGAAACTAAAAAAGGAGGAATGAAACATTTTTTTATACGTAAAGGGACATAATATATGCAAATTCAATAATTAGTTTCACTATCACTATTGCTATATTAGTTTCAATGCCATATACCCTAACCTCGTCAATTGTTTCTTGTGCTAGGACTGCCTTCTTGTAGCTATTTCCTGAATCCGTAACTAATCTTTCCAATGAACTCATCTCTCCCACAGCTATATCACCCACTATGAGCTCAACCTCATTTGGATCACTTGAACTTGTTCCAAGCACAAATCCTAGATTAGAAACCATGCCTAAGGCTAAGATCGAATGCATTCCACCTCCAATGATGTAGTGAAAGCTTTACCAAGCCCGTTTATTTATGCATATTTTATAACCTATTGATTCTAAAAATATTAGAAAATAGGCATCAAAAGTCATTAATTCGCAAAGAAATACCAAATTTCGGGATAAAATTAGGTTCTATTAGTAAATACTAGAAAGAAAAACTCAAAAACTGACTCACAATACTAAAAAGCATCTATTTATAGTCTCAAGATTTCCCTAATTATTAGAAATTGAAATCTTTAGCGAAATAGCACGTCACTTGTGTGATAGTATGTTGTGCTCATGACAAAAACTCATCTCCTTCAGCGTTTGCATCACACTTGTACCGCCTTCAATATGCCTGCATCGCCTACCTCACATATCCAAGCACTCCAAATACTCTAAAGCTTAATCATGAATCCTCTCATCCACATCATTAGAAGTGTGAATATCTCCAAGAACAAATTCCACATGACCATGTTTCTGATCTACATTCTCCTTGTAATTGGAATTTGCCAATGACAAATTCTCATACATTGTCGTGAGAACATCCTTGTCGAGGATGATATAGACATCTCCCGCTACCTAACTCCTTTTCGATGTCTCCCTAATCATCAAACATTGGATTATTAGTAATCATTATTGGATGGCAGCGGAATCATTTATTTATTTGGATTGAGGGGAGCTCTAGGTTTTAGTTAAAATTATAGATTTCAAAATTTTTTTTTTAATTTTATCGAAACATGCAATCAAATATTGCATGACATGGAAATACACTTTTCATATTAACCTTGAGCATTAATCCATAACTTTTAACAAAACAAATTTTGTAACCTTTATGGATAAGATCATCCCATGATTTTTAAGAACAAAATGAAAAAAAAATAAAAGGATTAAGACAAACATTTTATTACTGAGTTCACCAAGATGCAAATCAAGCAAAAAGACCAAAAGTTTTGTTTGCGTTAATGAAACTCCTTTTTGCTAGTCTCAGATGTATGATCACAAATTTTCTCCTTCTGGCAAATTTCTAAGTTACTAACACTTTATGAGCTTTTATCAATATTTTTCTTTCATGCTCATACCAAATGAGAGAGAAAATTTTTAGAACAAAATAAATTTTTGCTCGGAGGAAATTTTTGAACCAGACGAAGGAGAATTCATAGAAGAAGAAGAAATTGATTAAGGAAAAAATGAAATAAGAAATGGGTGATTAAAGAAAGAAAATTGGTCAGGAGGCCAAATTTCTACCTCATTAAATGAGGTTGGTGATCGAAAAAAAAAATCTGATTTTTCATTTTTTTTTTATTTTAATTTATGATACAATGATGGTGCAACAATTATATAGCTAATTTTTAGATATCACCATTAATCATAGAATTAATCTTCTCTTCTATAATTATGTGGTAATTACTTTAATGTATCACTATAATTAATTTAATTAACAACTTAGTTAAATTATTATAATTTTAATTAACACTTTAATTAAAATTATAAATAAGAGAAATAGTTAAAATTAATCAACATTAATTTTAACTCAATAATATATGTGATCATTTCTAATTTAATTCTCAATTAAATTACTCTCCACATCTTTATATGGACTAGACTAGTAAAATATTTTAGTGTGACTTATAAGGTCAATAATTTTATTGAAACGGAAATATAATATTAACTCCTTAATATTATATCGGACACAATTTCCGAATTCCTCGTATACCTGGAT